>VMDO01004528.1:0-106159 GCA_007922755.1 Pedetes capensis
TTTAAATTAGATAGAATGATATGAAACACAAATTATTCAAGTTTGTACTTGTAACATTGAGTTTCACCACTATTTGAAGCATGACAAATTACATAATAAATTAGCATAGCATATAATCTTTTGAGGGCAAAAATGAAGGAAAGTGTGTTTATAACTTTTTGCTACTCCTTACTTTTAATGTGCACAAATATAAAAAATAAAAGTAAGTATAATAAGCAAGGCTTATCTCCAATTCATATAATATCAATGGTGCTTTTTGAAATACTGCATGTAGAATTTATATCATTATGGTAGGACTTAGTATTATATTTTTTATAATATGCTCTTGTCAAAGAAAGGAAAAATCTATTTTTTATCCATTACTATCTACTTTAAGCAAGGGAAGCACAACAGAATGTGACAAAATATTTTTGTGCCTCAGAACTTAAATTTTTGTCTCTTTATATATCATTAAAATTTCTATTAGTACACTTTCCATGTTTTTGAGTGCTGTGTCAGAATTTTAAAAAAGAAAATAAATTGTTTAGCAAGCACAATTAGGAAGTGAGCCTGTTAAACTTGACTAGTGATATATTTAGTTGCTTAAATTATATGAAGCCAACAAGAAGAGGGAATACATGCATAAGTTTTTCCATAACCAAAGAATTTGGCTTACTCATTTTGATATTTCTTTTCTTGTTCATAATGCTCATTTAAAGCTACAAAGGGTTTTAATTGATGTTACTAGTTGAGATGAGATAAGGAAGAAAATAAGAAGTAATCATAAAAATCTTCTATAGGCTTTAAGATGGGTCAGAAATATCTTATCAGTATTATATTGACCTTTGGTGACAGATGTAACATTGATTTTAGAAATATTTTTATATTAATTTCCTTATTATCTTTACCCATTCATAGGCTGTTTTATGTTTGTTTGTTTTGTTACATGTTTTATGTTTTTGGTATTTGTAGTTATACCCATAAAGTTCAAATCATGGCATTGCTATTTCTTAGAAGAATGTTATGAGACACACAAGGGGAAAATGGTCATAAATGTGAATCACATGGTGTATTGGAAAGGTAATTTTAAATGTGGAAAATAGGGAAGTATTTTAAATGTATATGAAAAACAGGATAACAGAATGCAGAAATAATTTGAGTGGCTGAATAATAAGGAGCTTGAGACCTTTTCTCTGTGACCTAACTTCTAGTGAATATGCTTTTAAAATCTTTGGAAATAATTTCTCAAATGTGAGCTATTAACTAAAATCCTCCCTGAATTGTCTTCTGGAGAGATTAGTGTATTTCTTTCCAAGCTCAAACTAGCAGTTACCTTTATTTTTCTAGTTAGAACAAGCTGCTCTTCTGCAAAAGTACCTAATGTTTGTTTCTACCATACAACCAGCAGTTGTGTGTCATATTGCCCAAGCTTAAACTGACCAGAATCCACAGACCATTAGGTTTCGTAAGAGATGAGAACTGCTTAAACATGCTAGGCAGATGAGGGCTGTCATATTTCTTTTGAGGGGAAAATAACCGTGGATTCTCTAGTGTAGTCCACATGCTTTCAACAGTTTTAGAGAGCTAAAAAATGTGATGTGTATTAGGTTTGCGTGAGAGAGCTGGCTTTGGGGAAAGTTATAGAACCACAGTACATGTTGCAAATTTATTATTTTATTATCATTATTATAATTTACCTATTATTCATCACACTTATTGTTATTGCTTGTAACTGAAATGTTTTCAGTATTCTCCAGCATTTAACTATGGTATTTATTCAGTCACCCTCTGGAAAAGGACCAGTTGAGGGAAATGAACAGATTAGAATTGTGAGCTAACATTTTTCCCTTTGAGAAATCACCAAAACCTGAGTGCAGATTAGATTTGGATGCTGATTAGAGTTGAGAATATACAGGGAAATCAAACTTGTTTCCCTATTCCCCAAGTCTGAAATCAATTATATTGTGGCTCCTCATTTTTTGGGTTGTTCTTGGATGGGAATGTGCACAGTTCTAGTTAAACCTAGGGGAACACAGTTGTGGTTGGGTGGTCATTGGGTAGAGCGGCCTCTAAGAACAATGCTGTTCCTGGCACCGTGAGGCCTGCCACCTCAGAGATCCAAGTCTTAGACACTGATGAACTCATCACCTTCTTGTCCCACTACATCTCAAAGTTGGGCTTTTTGCCCCTTCATCAACCTCCAGAGGACTTTGTTTCTCACTGAATCCAGATTTACACCCTTTAAAATATTAGGCTTTCACGAACAAAAGTTTAGCCAAGTACAGTGGTGTCTGCCTGTAATCCTAGCACTCAGGAGGCTGAGGCAGAAGAATGGTCAGTTTGAGGCCAGCCTGGCATATGTAAGTGAGACCCTGTCTCAAAATAAAAAATAGGATCCTGAGTGAGACCTGTACCAAACCCGGGTTCATTTCTCAGTACTGAAAATGAACAAAAACAAAAACAAAACAAAACAACAAACTAAAAACAAAAGTTTGATTAGTTTACCAATGCTTAAGAAAAGATCAAACCTAGCTAGTTCAATGTAATTTTGAGGACCTGTTTTCCTAATTTTCCAAATGAGGAGATTGTGTCTCAAAAAAATGATTGAAAAAATGTGTGTATTTACATGAATAGTAAGTAAAGGACATACAATTTGAATATAAGTATCTGGTATGTGCCAGATGAGGAGTTCAAAGTTAAAAAATATATAGCCATGTCTCCAAGGGATTAGCATTTAGCAGGAGGCAGGCAACAGATATGCAAATAGATAAGTACCTTTCAGTGGGATAGACATTAGAAGTATGTAACTATATCAGAATACAGCAGAAAAATCATAGAAGGGCATGGACAATTCAGTATGGGGATGTTCCAGTAAGGCTTCTAAGAGGAGGCAACAGTTAAGAGAGCTAACCAGGAGTCTAACCTTCCAAAAGACTGAGAGAGGTATTTTGAGCAATTTTATATCTTTTTATCTCCTAATAATTTTGTAGCCCCACACTCAGCACATTACTTTCTGTTTTCCTTCATTATCTTGACCCTTCTCACCCCAAAAGTGTGTTCATTTCCTAATGGACTTAGTTTCAGCACCCATACTACCCTGGCATCTGATCCCATCGTATCTTGGAGGCTAATCAGGGTTATAACTGGTTAGTTCCTGGATGGGAGAATGCCTGGGAACACCAGGTGCTGTGTGCTTGGGAGAAGGACCTGACAACCCACTCCTGAAACAGCCAGCCACTGAAAACTCTATGAATAGCAGAGGAGCACTGACATGGGGCCAGGCATGGCACACTGTCAGGGAGTGTTTCATTCTGTTGTACGTAGGGTCTCTATCAGTCGGACTCGACTTGATGGCACCTTACAACAACACACTATTTATGACCATTAATTCATTTTGGTTATGGAATATCTTTTTTTGACTACTATTACATATGCACTGAATTTAGTATGTTTACGTTGCCTGTTGGATAAAATACAATGCTTCTTATTTGTTCTGAACAACTAGGATTGTGTGAGATGTTACAGGAGTAAATGAGGAGAGGATAAACAGGAGAAATGGGAAAAGTGAGTCAAAGGAAGACAACAAAGAGAGGATAATGGAGAGAGATAAAGAGTGGAAAGGGAGGAAAGAAAGCAAAAGGCAATATGTGTCACTAAATATAAGAAGCACCATGCTTTCACCTGCTCAAGAATCTTCTCCAAGTGAAAGGAAAGCTTTCTGAGATTGGGAAATTTTAGGGAATGCGATAAAAGAAGGACAAAATTTAAAGGTGGAACGTAACAGAGTGTAGGAAAGGTCATCTGGAACATGTTGGTGATCTAATGAATAAAATGAAATGAAAACTTGGTATGATTGACAGTACCCAAATTATTTTCCAAGTGACCCATTTTAGTTTTAGGTAGTTCAAAATAAAATCCAATATTATACAAAACGCTGAGATGAAAAGAGAATACCAGTAAAGTTCTCAAAGGCTAAGCCTTTCATATGATCTAAAACGTGTCTGTGGAGCAGACTCACCTGATCACAGGCTGTGAAAATGCCAAAGATGTTAATGGCCATTTTGTCGAAAACCTTCCTCTAGGAGGTGAGGACAAGGAAGTATAAATGCCTTTTCCAGGTACAAACTAGTAGCCCTTTGGAAACCCACCTGGATCCCACAGGCTGGGTTCTTTTCCTATTAAGTAAGGGCCCATGGAAGACAGCAGACTTGTAGCCACACTCAGGAAATCCAAAAGTAAGCCTTTGATAAATCAAGCAGAAATTCTAGAGAATCTCAATAAAGAGAGAGCTTAACTCTATGCAATCCATTTCTATATAGTCACAGTGTTGGAAAGGTGAAAGGCTGAGGATGGGTGTAGTTACAGTTTCTGATGTCATTTGCTAATTGTAGTTTGATTGTAGGACTGACATAAAGTTTGAGTGATTTGTTTTGTTTTGTTTTTATTCTTTTTTGAGACCAGATCTAACTGTATAGCCCCGGTTGGCCTCAAAAATGCAGTCCTTCTACCTCAACCTCCCCATTGCTGGGATTATAGACGTGCTACCATGCCTACCTTAAATAATTAAAAAAAATTTTTTTTCCTCGAAAAATCTACTTGATACTGATAGTATACTTTTATAAACAAATAATACATTTCAGAAATGATAGTATCAAATAATTCATTTTTATGCAAATGTGCTATATGTCCTGTCCTTAAAGTTAACATAAGAGATTGAAATCTCTCTTTTCCTATTGCAGTTCCTATGGCTGGGAACCATAAAGATTCATGAAAACTAGATGTCCCACTTTGCTCCCAGCACCAGCTAAGATTACTTTAGGGAGTAGCAGAACTCCTTCAGGGACGGGTCTAGAGGATGGAGGGTAAGACACTTGCCACAGGAGAAAAATTTAAGGGGAACTAAAATATTTAGAAATCAAGATAAATAATATTTTCATGCAATATTTTTTAAAAATCAATTTTTATGCAAATGCTCTATAATGAACAAAATAGCAAAAGTTTGGTAGTGATGCTGTGCTCAGCCATTTCAGAGCCTGGGGCAAAAGGAAAAAAAATCTCCACGTTGTACTGATCTGAGAACTGGGAAAGAACAGGGAAGTTTTGTCTTATTTTTTTGTTGGAGTAGATTTTCATAATTAGGCAACTGTGTCCCAAGGATTACAACAAAAAGGTAGAAAAATAGAAGCAGTTGTTCAATCAGCCACCTTAACCTTTTCAGCATTTTCAGTCTGTAGATTAAATATATGGCCTGATGGTAGCCAGGTGGGGACAGTGCCTTAGATATGTTGCTAAGAGCAAATACACACAAGCTTTCACGTCCTGGAAATTGCTGCCTGGAAATGTTCTGGTACTGCAATGATGATGTTGTTTTGTTTTTGCTGGTGCCATCAAGTCAATTCTGACTCATAGCAACCCTGTGTATAAAAGAAGGAAGCACTCCCCAGTTCTGTGCCAGGCACTTGATCTTTTTTATGTTTAAGCCCATAGTTGCAACCCCAGTATCAATCCATCTGGTTGAGGGTCTTCCTTTTTTTACATTGATCCACCACTCTCCCAAACATGATGTCCTTCTCCAGGGATTTGTCCATCCTGACAACATATCCAAAATACATTAGATACACGATAGCCGTCCTTGCTTGCAAGGAGTACACTGGTAGCACTTCTTCTAGGATAAATCTGTTGGTTTTGGTATATTCAATGTTTATCTCCAGCACCATAATTCAAAAGCATCAATTCTTCTCCTGTATCCTTTATTCAATGTCCAGCTTTCACAACAATATGATGCAACAGAAAATACCATGACATGAGTCAGGTGCACCTTCATCTTCAATGTGACATCTTTACTTTTCAGCACTTTGAAAAGGTCTTTTGCAACAGCTTTCCTGAATACAATGCATCTTTTGATTTCTTGAATGCTGCTTCTGTGAGTGTTGATTGTTAAACCAAGTAGAGAAAAATTTTGAACAACCTCGATCTTTTCTGTTTATCCTGAAGTTGTTTACTGACCCAGTTGTAAGGATTTTTGTTTTGTTGATCTTTAGGCATAACCCATACGGAAAGCTGTGTTCTTTGATATTCATCAGTAAATGGGTGCTGTAGACTTGGGAAAAGAACCCAGCAGCCCAATCCCAAAACAATCAGCCATTGAAAACCCTATGAATAGGAGAGAAAGCACTGACAATATTGTCAGGCAAGGCACAATGCCAAGCAGTGTTTCATTTGTTGTACATAGGGTTGCTATGAGTTGGATGGGATTCCACAGAACCTAACAACAACAACAACAAAAAAATGGTGCTGTTGGGAGGTAAAGACATTAGAGGTGATAAAAAGCAAACTATGCCTGAGTTTAATAGATTCACATTTAAAAACAAAACCAGAATCACCTTTGAGTTATCTATGAGAAGTGCACACTAGTAGTAAAACCCTGAAAGTAAACAAAGTATACCAAAAAGGAAGCTTTAGAGTAAGTACGAAAAATGTTTTGGTCTGTTGGAATATGTTATTATTTGGATCTTAAAAGCCTATAGAAACAAACTTCTGAATTCTAGAATTAATTTACTTGGGGAGGAATCAAGGTAGGGAGTAGGAAGTATATTTGCTTTTGTCACATTTCCATTTGGTTTCACATTGACTTTTGTAAAAAGTTTGTGGCATAGTTGCCCCGTTACCTAAAGACAAAGCAAACTGCTTCCCAAGTCCTGTGATTAGCACTCAGAAATGTCCCTTTAGTGAACTTTTCTATTGTCTGAAGGCTAATAAATTGCCTGAAGTTTATTATTATTATTATTATTATTATTATTATTTTATTGGATTTGGAATGCAGGAGTAGGGAAAATGGAAGAAAAGAGTGAATTTTTCTGCTGAAATTTGGAGCTATCACCAAGTGTGACATCTTAATAGTAATAACTAAAAAGTTCCCTTGATCACTGCAACTTGGGAAATGATGACCTCACACTTATTTGTGGACTTTTTCCAAGAGCAGTTTATTATAGAACAGAATATACATATCTGAAGCTTTACCTCTATCATTGATAACTTGTTTACTGCCACCATTATCTTTCACTGGCAGAAATGGTATAACTTCAAGCCTTGACTTCCTAGAGAATATTGCATCTATCTCCATTTAAAACATAGGAAATCACATAAGGCCTTGTCAACTATTGTAAAGGCTTTGCCTTTTCCTCTGAGAGAAAAGGGAAACAATGGAAAGATTTAGAATAGTATATGACACATAGCAGGCAATCAATAAATGTTAAAAGATGAATAAATAATGAAAAAAGCACAAACTCACAAAACTGCCCAGTAATGAAATAATGCTTATATACAAATATGAAAAATATTTTGAAATATTATAATTCCATAATCTAATCTTGATTATGAATACTATAATTCATTAAAAATGGTAAAAATAAAACAAAAATTAAAAATCTCAACAAATTATTAATAATGATTTTCCTCAGGCAGTGGAAACTCTGAGTAACTTTCCTGAACTTCTCTTTTCAAAATTTTCTGTGATATGCATGAATTACTTTTATAATTAAAATTAAATCCTTTTTAAAATTGGAAGCAGGAATGATATTTTATTGTATTGACTGGGACCTCTAATACTTTAATGAGCAAAGTAGTAAGTCTTCTGTGTAGGCGTCCTTGCTCATGATCTTAAGCGGAATACTTTTATTATTTCCATATTGAGTAAGATGTCTGTTGTATAGTTTTCATAGTTGTCTATTTTTAGGTTAAATAAATTCCTTTACTCAGTTTTATTACAAAAGACTGTAGTTTTATTACAAAAGACTTATTACAAAATTTAATAAGATGGCTTTTCTGTATCAACTGAGATCATTCTATAATTTTTCTGGTTTCACTTATTATTTTTGTGTATGATGTCAATTGATTTCATCACATTAGAAATAAGTCCTACTTTTTCATGAGGTGTTATTTTTACATTGTTAGCCTCAGTTTGCTAAGATCACTATCCCTCTGTGTTCTTAAGTTCTCTGTTTTGGATTCAACCAACTGCAGATCAAAAACATTTTTAAAAATTATGTCTGTGCCTAACATGTACAGTTTTTTCTCCTTGTAATTATTCCTGGAACAATATAACAGAACTATTTATATGACATTACATTGTATTAGGCATTATAAGTAATCTAAAGGTGATTTAAAGTGTACAGGAAAATGTACACAGATTATATGTAAATCCTATTCCATTTTATATAAAGAAATTGAATGTCTGTGGATTTTGGTAACTGCAGGGTCCTGGAATGCCCCCCATGACCTACCCAGGATACTGAGGAACAACTCTGAATATTTTAGTATATTTATATCTATGCTTGTGAATAAGAGTATAATTTTCCCTCTTGGCGTATACTTTTTTGATTTTGTTATTTAGGTAATAGGAAAACTATACATATATTGGGGAATATTATCCTTTTTTCAAAACTTTGAAAGCATTTATGTAATATCAAATGAGATCTTCCTTTATTTTTTGAGAAATTTTCCTCATAAACCCATATGAATCTTTGTCTTTTTTTGAGGAGATTTTAAACTATTGGCTAAATTTCTGTAATAAGACCTTAATGATTTTTCTATTTTTGCTTGATTCAGTGCCAATAATTTTTAATTTCTAATAATTTCATATTTTGCTAATTTTCAAATTTATTGATGTAATTTGTTCTTACTATTTTTTACCCTCTCTTCAGCATCCAGTTATGTCTCCTCTTATTACTCTTTATAGTATGAATTGTGACTTATCCTTCCCCTGACTCATGGTCAATTTTTCCAGAGATTACTTTTATTATTTTTTCTAAGAACCAAATATTTTACATGCTTTTAACTTTGTATTTGTCTTCCTTCTCCTTAAGTTCAATTATAATAATTTTTTCATCGTTTTTTTCAGAGGTTATTCTGATATTCTAAATTCGTTAAGTTGGACAGTTAGCCACCTTTGTCAGTTTTGAAAAGTTTTGGCTTGGCACACCAGATCTTTTTGATTTTGTTTCTGCCACACTAATCACCCTTTTACACTTCTGCGTGCATTTTCCCTTATCTCTGTACTCTCTTGAACTTTGTGAGAGATCAGTTCTTAGTCTATTTCTTTTCTATACTCCATTTGTTGATCTTATCCAGGGTCTTAACTTTTATAACTATCCATGTGACAATTTGCATCTCTAGTGAAGACTTTCCTACTGAGTGCCACACTAAATTATCCAACTTCCTGTTCAACATCTCCATATTGATGACCAATACATGCTTCACACTAAGCATTTCCAAATGGAGTTTGTGATTTCCTCTCTATCACTATCAGAGGTTCTTTGCCCTGGCCACTGAGGAGATTGAAGGTCCTTTGTTTTCTCTAGTAGCTTGAAAAAAAATCTCAGTCATCTTGATCCATCTCTCACCCAATCTGTCAGGAAATTCTGTTCTATACTCAAAATAATTCCAGAATCCAACCACCTCCTACCACTCACTGCCTTCACCCTGACCTAAACCATCCTCGTCTTTAGCCTGGATTACTTCAAAGTCTTCTAATTCATTTTCCTACCCGCCCCTACCTTCCATTTCCACCCAAAACATAGTGTATTCTCACATAACTGTTAGTATCATGCTGTTGAAATTCATCATGTTCCTGTTTGCCTTTTCATTTGTTATTTCACTGAGTAAAAACACAAACCCTTGCAGTGTCCCTTACTGGATTCTCGCTACAACAATCTCATATTTCGGCAATACTCTGACCATAGGGCATTGTACTAGCTGTTCTTTCTGTCTGAAGCACCAGTCTCTGACAGAGATCTGATTAAATCTCACTTTTTTTTTTTTTACCACTTCTTTTCCAACAGCTCTATTTAAATATATAAACCTCTGTCTTCTTGTCTTCCCAATTCTCCTTATTCTGGCCTATTGTCTTCATTATATATTTTACTTATTTATTATTCTCACTATTTATTGGCTCTTCTGCCTTATTGGAAAGTAAACTCCATATGAATATTTTTTGTTCATTTTATTCACTGATGGATCCTAATCACTATTTAACACACAGTAAGTGAACATTTCACCTACAGCTGTAGCACTGTGGCATCTGATCCCATCCGATCTCAGAAGCTAAACAGGGCTGGGCTGGTTAGTACTTGGATGGGAGACAGCCTGGGAACACCAGATACTGTAGGCTTGGGAGAAGGACTCGGCAACCCACTCCCAAAAATCAATTTGCCATTGAAAACCCTATTAATAACAAAGAAATACTGACAATAGTGTTTCTCCTATTGTACACAGTGTCGTTATGAGTCTGACACTGACTCACTGGAACCTAACAACAAGTGAACATTATGGTTGTTTTTATGAATGGAAGGAATGATTGAATGAGAGAGAATTTTACAGGGTATAGGATTCTAGGTTGGCATGTGTCTTAGTTCATTTCTGTTGTTATAAAAGAAAATTCTGACATTCGGCAATATATGAAGGAAAGAAGTTTATTTACATTATTATTCTGGAGAGTAGAAGTCTAAGAATAGGCAGCTATATCTGACAAAGGGCCTTGTGCTGTGTAATAACATGGCAGAAAAGCAGAAGGGCATGCAGGCACATATAAAAGAGAATACAAGAGAGGAAGCCTCACTTTATAACAACCTGTTCTTGAGGTAACTAAGCTATTTCCATGAGAATTTTATTAATCTCCCTTAACCTAATCATGCCTGTAGCAGTAGCCCTGTGGTGTCTGATTCCATTAGATCTCGGAAGCTAAGCAGGGTCAGGCCTGGTTAGTACCTGGATGGGAGACCGCCTGGGAACACCAGATGCTGTAGGCTTGGGAGAAGGGCCTGGCAACCCCCTCTCAAAAATCAGTCTGCCATTGAAAACCCTATGAACAGCAGAGAAGCACTAACAATAGTGTTTCCCCTGTTGTACAGAGGGTCACTATGAGTCGGGTACCAACTTGACAGCACCTAACAACAACAACAACCTAATCATCTCTTAAAGTTCCTTCTATCTCTCAATACTGTGACATTAAAAGCCAAATTTCAACATGAGTTTTGGAGGGGGCAAAACATATTTAAGCTAAAGCAATAGCTATTTTTTTCCTCAGCATTTTGAAGTTATCATTTTCCAAAGTTTTGGCCTCCATTATCATCAGGAATTGGTAGAATTGCCTACCAAATTGTTGGGGTTTTTTTCTTTTTTCTTTCTTTTTTGATAATCTGTCTTTTCCTTGTGGGTGTTTTAAGAACTTCTTTTAGTCTTTTGTGCTCTACAGTTTCACTATAATATGTCTAGGTATGGATTTCTTTTCATTAATTTTGACTGAAATTTATTGAGTTTTTTAAGGATTTCTCTCTTTCCTTATATCAGGAAAGATCTCAGCCACATATTTGCAAACATTTCTTCTATATCTTTTCTGTCATTCATTTCTGAAACTATAATTTTAATGAAATGTCTACATTAATATCTTCCACGTTTTCCAGTTATTGCCCCTTTGTGTTCTATTTTGCATAATTTATCTAGAAATGTCTCACAATTCACAAGGTTCTCTTCATTTTTGTTTAATTTGTTTAATCCAAACTTTGATTTCTTAATTCTCATTATTACATTATTCATTTTAAAAAATTTATTTTGTTCTTTTTCAAATACATCTGATCATCTCCAGTAATATTTAGATTTATCAAGTGTATTCATTTTATGGGCTGCTTCTGATTATTGATAGAGGAGCCGTCTTTGGAACCTTATTTAGCAATTTCTTGAATTTTTATCTTGACTCTCACTCATGGTTGTTAATTTTTTCAGTTTTTGTAGCTTTTCACTGTAAGCCAATCTTGAAGGTATGTATTTGTTTATGGTATGTATTAAAGTAATGTTGTCTATGGAAAGTTTGTGCTTGCTTTTCTAGGAACCTGTGTTTATTATCAGCTCTTGTTGTTGTTGTTAGGTGCCGTCGAGTTGGTATCCAACTCATAGCGACCCTCTGTACAACGGGAAACACTATTGTCAGTGCTTCTCTGCTGTGCATAGGGTTTTCAATGGCAGATTGATTTTTGGGAGGGGGTTGCCAGGTCCTTCTCCCAAATTATCAGCTCTAGATTGCTTTAATCTGTATTTTACATTTTGGTTATTTTGGAACACACAGCTGGTATGAATTTTTGCCTTAGTCATTTGAGACTGAGGCTTATGGTTGGGAATGGGAGACCATTAAACTTCCCCAACCTGTCTCTACCCTCCTTTCAGAGGTAAACTTGCAACAAGCAGCTATCTGCAGACTAAGTAGAGGTATTTCTTTTAGACATTAATTTAGCTCAGTTGGTAGGATGCTGCTCGCTGCTCTCTGAGGCCCTGGTTTCAAACTCTACCACGGCAAAAATGAGAGAAGGATGTGGGAGCCTACTCTTGAAACAATCTCAAAACAATGAGCCATCAAAAACACTATGAGGGTCACTATGAGTTGGACCTGACTCAACATCACCTAACAACAACAACAAGTGCCTGCAGCTATACCACACTGACATCCAGTCTACAGAGTTGGGTCTGGGCCTGGTTAGTACTTGGATGGGAGACCACCTAGGAATACCAGGTTCTGTAGGCTTGGGAGAAGGACCTGACAGCCACTCCCCCCCAAAAATCAGCCATCGAAAACCCTATGAATAGCAGAGAAGCACTGACATAGTGTGAGGCATGGCATAGTGTTGAGGAGTGTTTCATCTGTTGTACATTGGGTCACTATGTGTCGGACCTGACTCCAGGACACCTAGTAACAACAGATAATGATAGAACTCTTTCTTGAGAGGCCCTGGCTTTCATGGATTTTCTGCGATTGACTTGTTCTCACACTTTGTCTCTTATGCTCTTACTTGCAAGCCTGTTAGATTTTGATCTCTGGTTTATTAGGGATTGGGACCCAATACCAGGCAAACCCTACTCTGGTGGCTTATTCTCATAGATCTATGGTTTCGTGGGTTTCAATGGTTAAGGAATTCCTTTATGGCCTTCTCTTGCCAAGCAAGTTGTTAAAATGATTTATAAAAGCATTATTTAATGTTATTAGATATATTATATAGATAGATTTTTAACTTTATTTCTTGTCCTTTTTAAAATTTATCTCCCTTTATTGGTAAATGATGATGGGGTACAAAGTGTTACCGCATTGTTTTTTTTCATTTTGCATCTGTTATACCATTTCTGGCAACACTTTTATCAACCTCTTTATTAATTGCTGGAAACAGAATTCAAATGTTTTCATTTCCTGTAAGTGAGTGGCTTACCTTTGTCTATAACTTTAAATTAGTCTAGCTAAGTTTTACTTTGAATTTGAAAATACAAAAGAGGTGATGAAGTTTGACTTTTTATATGTTTTGTACTTCAACCTTAAAGTCTTATTTTATTGGTCATTGACGTTATTATATTTTAATTTTCAAGCAATCTGAGAAGCTTTGCTGTGCTAGAATTACTTTGTTTTAGTGAATGTCATGGATATTTCTTAGGCAGTGACAAGAATTTAGATTCGTTGGGTGTATGGATTCAATTCAGTCTGGTGCCTGGACCTACATTAACCCAAAATAACTTGATTTCCTGACAGTATTTCTGAAACTGGAACTAGTTGAGACTTGATTAGCTCTCCTGGGTCCCTTAACAAATCAAGACTTTCGTTTTGGTTTCTGGGGTCTTAATACTTGTGTGGAAATACTCTGGATTCTAAAAGTTGTCTGTAACTCATTGAGCTCAAAATATTTGCTGGATGTGAATCTAGTAGTTATCGTCCTGTGTATGAGTGCAGAAAAGGAAATGGCCTCTGTGATGTGATCTGGTGGGCACTGCCATGCCTCTCCTGATCCAAAGATTTTCTCCTTTATTTAGTCATCGCCCAGAGATGGCTGTTTTAGTTGCTTTATGTTTGATGCCAATAGCAGGAGTAAATGTCTTTAGAAAGCTCCTGGGAAGGGTGGAATTTATAGTTATCAGCGTGTTCTCTTGTTAGCAGGACTTTTTTTTTTTTTAATATCAGATAAAGTGGCCATCATTTCAGAAGGAGGCAAAAGATTTAGGATAGGGAAATTCCCAGGAACAAAAGAGGAACCAGTATCAAGTTGTTTGGAGAATTTATTTTTGTGAAAACAATAATCATCATGAATATATTTCCTAAGATTAAGGAAGAGAATGAGGGGTAATTAAGATATGGTTTTATTTGTATTTATTTTTACTTCCTTCCTATAGTTAGCTTAGTTGGTAGAGTGCTGCTTCACACTCTGAGGACCCAAGTTTGATCTTTAGCACTGCAAAAAATGGAAGAAGGATGTGGAAATCCACTCCCAAAGCAATCCAGAAACAATCAGCCATGGAAAACCCTATGAGGGTCCCTATGAGTCAGACCTGACAGGCAGCATCTAATAACAATAGTACAGTTAGCTAGGATTGCATTTTTTCCTAGCAATATCATCTTTATTAGTTAGGGTTCTCCAGAGACAGAACCAATTGGATATTGTTGGTGGTGGTGCCATCAAGTCAGGGCCGACTCATAGTGACCCTGTCAGCAATACAAGGAAACACTTCCCAACAATGCCATTTCAGGTACTATGTCAGTGCTTTTCTGCTATTCATAGGGTTTTCAATGGCAGATTATTTGGGGATTATATCCAGAGTGGGCTGCCAGGTCTTTCTCTTGTTTTTCCAATTCTGGGGATCAAACTCAGGGCCTTAGAGAGCATAGAGCAGCACTCTACCAACTGAGCTAAATATTCATATATATGTGTGCATTTGTACATATATGTATGAAGATAGAGATATGGAGATAGAGATATCTCTGGAGAGAGAGAGATGGAAATAGATAGTGAGTTTAAGGAATTTGGCTCGCGTGATTGGTGGATCGGTGTGGGCTGGGAGCCTGGAGATTCAGATAAGAGTCAATGTTGCAGTCTTGAGTCGAAAATCTACTTGGCTTGCCAAGAAATGGGAAATTGAAGCAGAGTTTCTATGCTGCAATCCTGAGGCAAAATTGTTTATTCTTCAGGGAACCTCAGTGTTTGCTTTTATGGCTTCAATCAGTTGGATGAGGCCCAATAACATAATAGGGGTTAATTTTCCTTATTCAAAGTCTACTGATTAAAATTTTAATCACATCTAAAATATACATCCATTGCAATGTCTAGATTGATGTTTGACCAAAATATCTGGGCACCATAGTCTAACCAAGTGATAAAAAAAAAGTTAACCATTACACAATACTATAAAACCACATAAAATCTTAAGAGACTGCCAGCCAATTTCATTTATAATTCAATTTGTATTTACTAAAACATAATTTCTGAGCATAAGTATGCATTATAGGATATATAGGCATATCTAAGTTTCATAATCCAAATATCCTGATGAATGATATTCATGGATATTTTGTGCTGAGGCTCTACCACCTGAGTATCAGTGAATTGGAAAATGTGAAATACTTGGCTGAGGAAGAATGTCTGAAGGCCCTTTGTCTGTAGTATTCTCTGTGACTTCTTCCCTTCTTCTAATAATCATGTGCTAAATATAATAATTTGGGCCATTATGGTATGTTTATAGAAGGAATGGAGACAAGGATCTGTTGGCAGAATCTGAAAGGTGGCTTCTCCACTTTTCTGACTCCTCCAAATTTCAATCCAAGTGCCAGGATCCTGCAGTTCCCTAATAGAAGCATCAATAACATACACAGCCAGGGGTGATGTGCAGAATTCAATTTGGCAAGACATCTATTCAATTTCTTGATTTGTGTTCAGCAATTTCAGTTCCCTAAACATATTTCCTCCATCTGCTCCCAGCTGGGAAATCCTGGACTGATGCTTCTCTCTTTCATGTTGCATTTCATTCAGCTATTTATCCTGGGATGAGAATTATTACCCACCTATCCTCTGCCCAGCCGGCTCTGCATGTTCTCTGAAAGTTGCTTATGACAACCTCTCTGTATTGATTAGAGAAGTCTAATACTTTTAAGAATCAAAAAGGTCTCATTGTATAGTGGTGCAAACAAGATAGAACTTTACTTTCCTCTATGTTGGTAGGCTAAGGTCAGGCAGGTAGTCTGAGGATCATGTAGAATTTTTACTCCTGAAGGTCATCAGGTACATTTGTTGGTGGATTGGCTCTGTCATCTCCAAGATATTTGTATTTGCGCCTAAAGGCAGTTGTTCTACTGGTTATCATTTTCTGGCTAGCTGCAAAGGAAGCTGGGCATATAGCATTGAGTTCCACAAGAGGTACCACTCAGAGGGTTCTACAAAGAACAGAAGAGAGACAAATCTGGGGTCACAATCAGTGGTCTATGCTACATTTATGCCAGGCATAAACTTTTTTATTGTTGGCCATAAAGAATTTCTTTTTATATATAACAAAATAATTCTTGAGCTGGCTTAAAAGTGAGAAATAGGAAGACACAGGGAACTTGAGGGTGAGAATGTAGCTGAATGTCAGAAAGATTAGAAAGAAGAACTGAAAACATTCACAACTCTTCCTCTGTCTGCACCTCTGTTTCTCTCTGCATTTCTCATTCATCTCCATAATGTAGTTTTCTGTGACCCTCAGGCCACACAAGAAATAACAAGTATCTTAAGAGCTCCTGATTTCACCTGTGGCAATTCCAGCTCTATGCAAACTCACTTGGCTTCTCTGAATCCTAATTTCAAATTTCTGAGTGGGGAGCCTCACCAGTCGAGCAAGGTCAGGTCTGTACCTTTGGCCCACTCAATGGTGGCAAAGGGAGTAGGGGTCATGGAGGGCAATTGTAGCTAGTTGGGCCCAAGGCCATGTGAGAGAACCTTCTAAAAATAAACAGAGCTTCTTTAAAATGTGTTCACCATCTCTAGTCTTATTAGTGGTTTTAGAAATCATTGTTACTGCAGATATGATCCTTGTCTTTTGTTAGGAGCCTTTTCAGTTTATGCTAATGTATGTGTTCATAGAGACCAGTGGAATTCATGGCAAAGCCTCATTAGTTGGAGGTTTTGTAGAAAATGGAGTGGCTTCTGATGAGTCACTAATTTTTTTTTTGTCTTGTAAGAATAATCTTTTCATTATAGAATTTTACTTGAGAAAGCAGAAGAACTGAGCAGACAGCTGTCTCTTGGTAATTGGTCTGGCACCAATAGCTGAAGCCTGGCCTTCCCTTCCTTAACCTAAATGGCACCAGCACCTGACAAGGTCACTGTGTGACTATGATGGGAAAAAATAAGCTGAAACCATTTCTTAATCAAGTCTGAACAAGAAGCCTGTACAAACCTCAAAAAATGATCGAACATGTCTATCTCTTGGTTGGCATGAGTGACTACCACTTGCTTATTGATTATAGTTCTAGACTCACTGTGTTATTTCTGCCTTCTAGAAAAGTATTGACACTCAATTATTGAATTACCTTCACTTTTTGATAACATCCAATAAAGAGCTAAATCTTGCTTCTTTGAGTCTTCCCTAAGAGTCACCTACTAGAAGCCCAGAGCCTATATCCACTGCATGGTCTCTTTACTAAGATGCTTCAATGGCTGCTCATGGGCTTTGGTCTCCTCTGCTTTCCCAAGTGACACAACCAACTTAGACTTCAGCTGTGCTCCAGGGGTCCTTGGTTGGTGGTCATTGACATATTTCTCTAGGGGTTCTGAATAAATGCAAAACATACAAAACAAAGCACTCTGTGTTCACACATGTTCACACACTGAGGACTCTCTGTCCCTTTTACCTTTTGTCTAGTTGTATTGAACATGGTTTTAGGTAAGAGAGTTGATGTGTATAGAAGATGATTAAAACCACCTATTGTAACTTGTAAAGTTCCATAGTTTGCTGCAAGGGAATATCTCCTCCTCCTCCTCCTCCTCCTCTTCCTCCTTCCATTTAGTTATTAAAATTATTAAATATTTGGAAAATTCTTCACAAAAGATTACTCATTATTCATGACATTAACATAATGATGAAAATATGTTAGTTTAAACTGTTACATCTCATTTTCACCATTCTGGGTATTTAAAATTGCTCAATGAGTTCAAATTGGGAATAACAATTGGCCTTTCAATTTTTACTTTTCCTGATTATATCTTGCCTTATTGGTATATTTCTTCTTGTGGACTCATGGATCAACTCCTATAGCACTTACTTATTGATCATGCCTGTTCATTAGATTTTGCTGTATATGCATCTGTTTATATGCCTCTGTCATGTCCAAGGATTGTATATGACTATAGGGTGTTACATGAAAGAGAATTCCCCCAAGTCTCCAACAGGGCTTGATACTTTATACAAAATAATTGTTTTATAAATAAGTGGCCAATATCTGGATCATGGTGGATACCTCAAAAAGGGTGACAGACTAGAAAAGACACAAAACTGATAGTTCCTTGAAGATACAGATTGTTTAATATTCAACATTGCTTCTCCAGTGGATAGAATTATAGTTCCAGTGGATGTGCCAGCATATTATGACTTCCCTATAAATATTTGCTGAATGATGAAAACACTAACACTATGACTTACATCATGTGGAGCATCTGATGAAAGTCCAAAATAGAAAGGAAGAAATTGGAGAGAGTTTTATCTGTTTCATTATTTTGCCTCTAAGGTTGGGCCCAAAGCTAGGTAGAGTGATGCACACCAGTAATCTCAGCAATTTAGGAGTTAGAGGCAGGAGAATCATGAGTTTGAGGCCAGAGGCAGCCTGTGTAACTGAGACCCTGTCTCAAGATTAAAAAAAAAAACTAAAAAATGAGCTATGAGTGCAGCCCAGTGGTAGTGCAAAGTATGTTTGAGGTCCTGGGTTTAACTTCCAAGTACCACAAAATAATAAAAATAAGGAAGAAAGAATAGAAGAATGAATGAAAGAAAGAAAGAAAAAAAAGAAAGAAAAGAAAAGAGAGAGAAAGAGAGAGGGAAAGAAGAAGGAAGGAAGGAAGGAAGGAAGGAAAGAAGGAAGGAAGGACGGAAGGAAAGAAGACAGGCAGGCAGGCTGAGCCCATGGAATGTCATAGCTCTTTAGGCAAAACAGTTCAAATAGTTTCTGGCAAGCATATATTGTACAGTATTGCTGGTGTAGTTCTGTAGTTTATACTGCATGTACATTCTCTTATTATTAGTTTTAATGATGTAATATTATAAAATTGCATACAAGTTGTCCTAAGCAGAAATTCAGGATTTGAGGAAGGATCTACTACTTATTCTAGTCTTTCTCAAGGTTGCTGAGATAGTCTTTTGGGATTTAAGATACCTCCTCATGGGATTGTTGTTGTAGTTTGGTACCCTTGAGTGGGGTTTGACTCATAGCACCCCTATGTACAACAGAACAAAACACTCCTTGACACTGTGCCATGCCTGACACTATGTGAGTGCTTCTCTGCTCTTCATAAGGTCTTCAATGGGCTGATTATTTCAGGAGTGGCTTTCCAGGTCCTTCTCCCAAGCCTACAGCACTTGGCATTCTCAAGTGGTATCCTATCCAAGGACTAAGCAGGCCCGACCCTGCTTAGCTTCTGAAAACTGATGCCAGGGTGGTATGGGTGCAGACCCTCATGGGATAGAGTCATTATAAAAGACAAATTGAATTAAAGCATGTTGTTAATTCTGTGGAATACTAAGTAGCACACACAGAAGAAACTGGTTCTACTTGCTGGGAATGCATGTTGAATTGTAGGATCTAAACCAAGTGTAGGTCCTCTTTCTGCCTAAACCACAATTTTCTCTCATTTATTTCACCTTTCATCCACTTTATTTCTTAGATTTGCTTCTTTTTCTATATTTCAGCAACCGACCTCTAGTCTTGGCCATTATTACCAAATAGATTGTTTAGATAGCCAGTTAACAGGTTTCCTGACAGTTTTTACCTTTCTTGGTAGAGTTAGCATTTCCTATTCCTGTTTCAGTTGCCACCCACTCTGCTATAGCGATACTTCTGAAATATTCCTTCAATTACTTCATGTTC
Source organism: Pedetes capensis (assembly GCA_007922755.1). Classification (NCBI taxonomy): domain Eukaryota; kingdom Metazoa; phylum Chordata; class Mammalia; order Rodentia; family Pedetidae; genus Pedetes; species Pedetes capensis. The sequence continues at coordinate 19,889 of VMDO01004528.1, forward strand.
CAGCATAAGACACTGTAATGGCTCCTTTTTGCTCTGTAAACCCTCGTTCTGTTTCTCTTGGACCTCTACAAACTAGCCTATTGGATGTCCTGTGCATTTCTGTCCAAATTCCTCTGGGTGCCTGGTGAGGTCCAGCTGGCTTCTCTCTATCTTCTGCTAATGCCATGCCCATTTTGTGTATCTGTGTCCTTTTACCTGGTGGTTCTCACTGGGTTTCTTGTTTTGGCTTTCTTCTTTCTCTCAAGTCTCCCAATCCTTTAAGGTTTATTTCAGGTTCCTTCTCTTCCACAAACCCTTTTTCTTCAGAACACAAATGTCATCTCCTTGTGTGAACCACCAGAGTGGTTCTTGCCAAGCTGCCATAGTTTATCACTAACTTATTTTCCAGTGGGATTGGGTCAACTCTTCTAACCTTGATTATTAACTAAATAAATTCAGGTTTCAATGATTTAAACTTTCTTTTATCTTTAGTTCTGTTCTTTGCATACTTAATAACAACAAAACACTGTGAGATGAAAAGTGAGCTTTAATCAAAGAAAGCTCCATAAAGAAGAAGCGCCTGAATGGAGAAGTCTTGTTGAAAGGCTGGAGATGGGTTGAGAAACAGTGAGAATGGACCATTGTTCTGACACTGTGTGGGTGGAGTGCAGGACAATGAATGGGGGCTTCTTAGACATGGTCATTGTTCCTGGGATGCCCCTGTTAGCGCTAAGCAAAGGATAATTCATTACAATGCTCTTGTATTTTTTTTTCTTTCTTGCTCCAGGGCAGAAACTGTTCTACTTCACAGGCTGAACTTTTTACCTCTTGCCCTGAGAGGCAGAAACATGCTGCCTGAGTGCTCCCATTTTGAGACACCTTGTAGGAATCCTTATTGAATTGCTTTAGAAGAGTAGAATCTCAGCCCTCTAGTGCAGCAATCTGCCACAGCAGCCACAGAGTGTGTTATTTTTTAGGCAACAGTAGAAACCTCCCATAATATGGACTTGCTGGGCTTTTGGGGAAAAAAGACAGCATTTTGCAAGCATAATTCTAATTGAACATCCCCGTGTTGCAATTATTATTGTATTTCAGTCTTGTAGCCTTTGTTGCAAAGGTTTTTATGTGAATTAGGAGACGACGCTTTGGGTGACCTTTTAAGCCTTTTCTCTTTTTTTCCCCTTTAATTTATGAAAGTTCAAATTAAACAAGGCTCCTGCTGCTACCAAAGTTTTCTGAACTGTTTTGTGTAAATGTTACTCATCCTTTGAAATCAATACAATTAAAAGTTATGTTAAGAGTTCTATTTTTCAAGGCTATGAACTTTTTCTCTAAGGATTTTTAACTTGTTTCAGGTCTTTGATTTCTGAAATATGTCTCAGAAAAGAAGATATACATGTTCTTTAATTGCTTCTTAAATTGGCAAAGTAACATTCTGTCTCTTAGCTAGAAATCTTTAAATGATAGCATTTCTCTGTAGATTAGTGGGTTCTTAATTTTGAGGATGAAATGAACTCAGGAATAAAAATCATTTGACAAGCTATCTCAGGATTCACTTCAAAAAGATGCAGATTCTCCTTAACAAGGGCCTGACATTAGAGCTTCTGTGTGACATACTGGGGACATCTAGTGGACAAAAATCAGAATGGAACATAAAGGTACACTCAAATAGGACCCTAACTTCCAGATATAATGTGGTTTTAAAAGCAGTGCACCTTCTGTGAAGGATCCCATGTATGTTTTAAATATTATTTTCAGCTTTCTTACTTTGAATTCATTGTAAAACTAATGGTTTATCTTATTTGATTACACTTAATGTAGTTTATGGTGGTGGTGTCAGATTTTAGTTTAATATATCCTCAACCTTGGAGATGCAGATTTACATGGCATGAATGGATGCTATGTTTTAGATATGTTCTGGCACTTCTTTCTTTTCACATGTGGAGTATAGGGTAAAACAAATGACAATATCTCTTCTGGCTCAGAAACCTGGAATTCTTTGTATAATATTACTTTCATTTTCCATAGTATTTTCTGCTATTCAAGGAGTTTTCACAACTATCATATAAATTGATTTTCAATAAAAATGTCCTTGGTATTTGGTTCACATGCTGTAAATTAATGGAAAGGTAAGATGACTTGTGAACTGAAAAGAGAGCGCAAGTGTCTTGACATTGGCACTTTGGAGAACAATACAAACTAGCATCTACCTTGCCCATTTCATATATACATATATATGCACATATACTTCTAATAATCATAATAACTTCACTGAATAGGGTTATTAAACACAGTTTTTAGTTGAGAAAGTTATGACTCAAAAATGTGAAATAACTTGCTCCAGCTTACCAGAGGGTCAAAGGCAGGGCTTATGTTCTCACTAGATCTCTCTAAATATATTACATAAAGATGAAAAGCATCCCTTGAGTAAGCAAGGGGACCGCAGAAAGCTGGTGCTTTGTGAGCTCATTTCCTATAAGGATTTAGCACCCAATAGGTTGTTGTTGTTGTTGTTGTTGTTGTTGTTAGGTGCCGTCGAGTTGGTATCCGACTCATAGTGACCCTCAAAGGGTTTTCAATGGCTGACTGTTTCGGGATTGCCTTGGGAGTGGATTGCCAGGACCTTCGCCCATTTTTGCAGTGCTGGGAATTGAACTCGGCACCTCAGAGACTGCAGCGCAGGGCTCTACCCACTGAGTGAAATCCCAGCCCAGCACCCAATATGTAGGAGTTCTCAAAATCTCAAACTAGATCTGCATATGAGTCATAAAAACAGAAACATTAATACAACTTAGAGTTGAATTATCTCCAAAGATTTTTTTAAAAATTATTTTAAAAGACAAAACAACTTGATGATCACCAAGAAAAATTATGATAATTATAGTCATATGAGGTCGATGTTTATGAGGAAGTGATGTTTAAGACAGGACAGAGACACAACAAGTGATATAGTTAAGTTGTAAGAATAAATTAACTAAAGATAAATTTGTGGAAGAAACAATTATAAACAGAAAAGCTGATTAAATTTAGAGGAATATTACACAGTATTAGCAATTTTCACTCATTCTAATCTGCCACTGGAATGGATGAATGCAGTGAAAAAGATTCATCAATAAACACTTTGAAATAGAAGAATCAATTTATTAGATGTGATGAATTGCAAAATTATTTTGCTAACATCAATTTGACTAATTTTACTTCGGAAAAAATTTAAATGTCACTACAATTAAATACTGGTCATATTGTATGTAACAACTTTTAGATATTTTATTTAAAACAAATGTTTAATTTTACAAACAAATTGAAAGACTACTGGAATGATTGAATGCTTATATAAATCAGTACTGAAGAACCAATTGATTTCTGGACATTTTAAAATCAATGAGTTAACATTTAAATAACTTAATAATGAAATTTCTATTGAAATTGAAAACACTATGATTTATTAATAGTGAAATATTTATATCATTAGCTTGTTTAAGAGAAATCCAATGTGTTCAGTAAATACATTTTGTAAAAATCTTTCATGTTGAAGAAAAGATCCATTTATTATCATGTAATTGTTGATTTCTCCTTAACTAGATATGTGAGCCTAGCAGGTATTCTATTTACAGCTGTCCCAGGTCTTGATGAAATTTACTATAATTTATTCAGTTGTTAGCATGTGCTCCCATTTGAGTTTTATGTAATTCCAACTGATGTACATTTTAAAACAATACCATTGAATTATTAATGGTCTTGGACTTGTTTTCATTAGTGATGTTCATTATATTATTGTCACCCTTTTATCCTGAGTAAATTAAATAAAACCAAATTCCTACACACTGAATACAATAATCTCCACACCACTTTGGTGATATAGAGAAACCTACAGAAAGGACTGATGCAACTGAGCCAAAGAAAGCATAACAATATGGACAATAAAGAAATGAATCATTACGTACTAATAAGCTTTAAGTAAAGTCTTCTAATAATCATTGTGAAGAATAAGTCTTTGCAGAGAACTCTAAAAACTAATTTTCCAAAGCAATATTTTCTCATGTTAGTTTTAGTGGTCATGGACATTATAGAAAGGTAGTAACTAAATAAATATTATTTTAATTTAATTGGATTAAAATTAGAAATGCAAATTCTCCTCATACTCTATAAGCCCTCATCTCTGTTTTTATGGTAATACCCTTTTAATGGTTTAAGCCTGTGAAGAAAAAACACTGAAGATTTTTAACTAGCCGCTTTGCAGGGGGCAGAAAGGAGCAAAGAAGATTTAGTGGTGAAAAGAGCAAATAAATAGGTGCTCCAAGATTAAAAAGAGGGTAGAAGTGCATGCTGAGCTGTTGAAAGACGTCTCTGTGTTTAAAGAAAAATATTGTTTGGTGCTTTCACCAGTGCATGATCAAAATAAGAGGTACAAATTAGTTCATGGCTGTTGAAGCTACAAAACATCATGCAGAGCGCTGTCTTTGGGAACGTTTTAATGAGGAGAAGAGGTCATCAGAGTGTGACATTGCTTTTCAGAATTCTTCAAGAACAACACAGACTTCCTGTTCCAAATGTGGTAGAGAATAAAACAACCTTAGTAGTAATCGTACAACTTTTGAACCATGTTCCTTGGAAATGCTGTAGCGTGCTCATTTTGTAGCTTTAGTTAGCTATCTCAAAGGAAACGCTTCGGTATTTTCCATGTGCCCTTATTTCAAAAGTACAGTGAAACGGTAGAGCTTTAACATGGATTATATTTATAAAATAAAGTTTTATTCAGGCTTCTAAAGAGATTTTAATGTTTTCATTGCTCCAGGTGAAATGATACATGGTGGTTCTGTTCATTAACATTTAGCATCAGTGCAAAGAAAAAAAAAAAGAAAATCAAGGATTACCACATACAGCATAAAAGGAGAGATAGTATGACTTTGAAATTAAATTCACTACAATCTTAGTTTTGCTGCATTTCAAAACGTGATTTTAAAATGTATAAGTTGTTAATGACATTCTAGGTCAAATATTCATGGTCCAGTATCAAGTCCTACCGAGACTGGCATTATTCAAATGTGCAACGTATCTGAGCTGGAGCCTAAGAGGTTTTCCCGACATTTAATAAATAAGACATTTATTTTGGTTTCAAAGGCCAATATTATAGGATTATTTAACATTTTTAAGTAGAGATTGGTGCATTTATTGCCACTCCACAGCAAAGATATTGGATACTTTCTGCTTTCCATTAATACGACATTTATTAAATGTGTACAGAGAAAATATTTATTATCATATACTTAATGCAAGTATCATAAAAAAGATTAGGACTTCTAATTTTCATATGGTAATGCTTACAATCTTGTTAATTTTAAGATTTACTTCTTTCCCGTCCCAAATAAATGATTTGCAAATAATCTCATTTCTCCTTGGTGTGTAAAATTTATTGTCAAATGAATGAAAATAATTTCAGTGATCTACAGAGAGAGTTTGAACCAGAGTTGAGATGGAAGACAGATAATTTCTGTGCATAGTAATGTTTCCGATTAACTTGTAAAGGAAAGGTGATTCAATTTATGTACAATTAATTGACTTAAAGGCAGCAATACATAGTGTATGTCTTTCCCTTTCTTCTTTCTTTTTCATCTTATTTTTTATTCCTAGCATGGGAACAGAAGTCAAGCATAGACTCCTTGCTTTAAGTATGACAAAGGATAAAAGCTGTCATTCTAGTTTACAGGTTTTTAACTATGTAATAAAAAAATTTCTGAACTTAACACAGATCATTTACTTAATTCAGTCTTTTGTATTAATTTTATTTCTTTTAATGTATGCAGTCTTTGTTCTTAAATATTCTGGTTTATAATCATAAAGCAGAACACATTTAAGTTGCCATCCTTAGTATGTAGAATTTTTCTACAAAGACCTAGTGAGATAGTTATTTTTAGCCTAATCTTTTAGTCTCATTTGACCTGCTACCTTTTGGGTTGGTTTATGACCTTTTCCTGTCATTAAGTATATATTAGAAGCTTGTGTTGACTTATTTATTTTTTATTTATTTTGCATTATTACTGTTCATGACTTAGTCTTTTATCTGCTGTACAAATTTAACAGTATTCTCCTTCATAAACATTACTGTCAGATCTTTAAGATTTAACATCTAAGGCATCCAAAAAGCTGCATGTTTTCCTGGCTGTTATTACAGTAGCAAAATTAAGCCCTGAAAACTAACACAAGAACACGAGGTATAAACGAGTAAAAATCTAAAAATTTCACTTTAGGAAAGAAAGGGCAAATTTTGGGGAATTGACAAAAGTGGCACAAACACTCTGACTTTAAATGATTAAATTATGTTTTCCATAAAACATATATTGGCAAAGAAACTTTTATAATTAAGGAAATAACTCTTTTTTATAAGTAACAAATATTTGTAATTTTTCTTACCAAAGAGCTAAATATGAGGCATTGTGATTCAAACAAAAATTAAATCAGTCATTATATTTTATAGCTTTCGAAAGTTACCAAAACTTAAAAAGATTATAAACACATTTAAAAATTATGAAATATTTTATTATATAAATTTATGTATCTTTTAAATATTATAATGATTTTTCTTTATCTCCCAATGTAGTTGAAAAACTATTTAGAAAAAATTCAAGAAGTAGCTGGGTAAAGCCATAAAGTTGACATTTTACTAGAAAGACTATGGTTGAAAAATTACATAAAAGACAAAAATAAAAGTGATTTAAAATTTTATATATGGATATTATATTAATTAAATTTTATGTGAATATTCATTAAAATGTTCAATAAAATTTAATGAAGTTTTACCACTTAAAAGAAACATTCTCACATTTTGTCTAGCTACTAATATTCTGTAGCTTGTTTAAATGTTGATTTAAGGCTGTAGTTCGCAAAGAAAGTTTCATCATCTTGAGGGAATCTCCAAAACCCTTCCAGGAGGTCTGAAATATTAAAATCATTTTCATATCAATTCTAAGATGTTATTAGCTATTTTCACAGATTCAATATTTGCAATGATTATGAAAAACAAATGATGGGTAAAACTGCTGGTATCTATTCATGGATCAAGTTAGGGGCACTAAACTCCTAGTAATCATTGTATTCTTCATTGCTGTGCACACTCAGTCAAAGAAAGAAATACCACCTTTATTTAAGATTGCCCTTGATAAGGCAGTTAAAAATTAACTTTATTAAATTTTGACCCTTGAGCACATTCAATTTTTTGAGACCTCTTTTTAGTTGGTGATTTTTCAGGTTAGCCCTGAATATGGAGCTTTGCTCTTTTCTACATTTGTATTTCTCATTTACTGAGACATAAATGCCCAATTCAAGAAGCAGCAATTTGTTCAAATCCTTAAGAAAATGTCAAGAAATAGTATTTTTGAACAGTGCTATAAAAACAACATTAAAGAATATGGTTTTTGGTTGATTTAAGTAATGAGTAATTTTGATTACATGTAGTTATTTTGACTCCTGGGCCAACTTTATGTATTAACTCCTAAAAATGATTTCTTTGACTTCTCTGCAGTGCATCAAATCACCTGCTAGGCATGTTCTGCTGATTTAGAAGGAACAGTACTAATTTTTTATTTAAAAAATATCAACCATTTCAACCTCTTCATCAAGTTTTCTCTATGGATTTGTAGAGCATAAAATGAAGCATAATGACCAAATATGATTGCAGGCAACAGGAAAACTTCAAAGGAAAATATTTAAGACTATGGAAAGTGACAAAAATAATTAAGTATCTGGATCCTATCATTTATTGTGCCCATGTAGAAAAAATCCCTCTCAACTTACTTTACATTTAACATGTGTTAGTATGTTCAGGGTATTAAATACTGTAAATCATCATTTATAGTAAGTATCTCATAGGGCAGAGGCTTATTCTAAGATAAATCTTTATGAGTATTAGAGCTAAAGATAGAGAAAGAGGAAATAATACTTGGAGAAACATTTTTTCGTAAGTATTTTCATATTTGCTAGAAGCATATCTTTAAATATAAATATGAACAATAGTAATTAAGATAATTCCTTTCACCCTCTTGTTGGAGACAAGGTCTTACTGTTTAGTGTAGCTCCACCTGGAACTCCCTACATAGCCCAGGCTGGCCTTGAACACAGGATCTTCCTGCCTCAGCCTCCTGAATTCTGGGATTACAGGCATGTGCCACTATACTTGGCTCCTATTTATTTTTGAGTACTCTTTCTATAAGGCAGTATTTTAAATGCAGTCGGTCAAAAATGGTATCAAATGAAATGATTACACTTGCTTTTACTATATACATAAGGTTACCAGATGGGTAAATGGGAAATCTATTCTGGAGAATACATTTTTGATATTTTGTAGCCAAGGTAAAGACCTATTTTCTTGGTGGTAGAATTGTCAATGAATCTTAGGTGATAAACATTCCATGAGAAGTGTGTCCATATTATTTATCCCAGACAGAAGTCTACAGTGGCTGATCTTTTTGCCCTGTCCTTGTTTTTATCCTGTACAGATATTTATTAATTGTTTGCATGAGGGTATGAATTAGATTGATGAAATTTTGGACCAAATTCCAGATGACATGAAAACACAGCCATATTGATTTGTCATCTATGTTTAGTAACTTTTTACAAATCAAATAACTTAAAAAATTTGATGAATTTTGCTGAGATATGAGTCTTAATGCTCTAGGTATAATTTTATAATAATACACATTAAATGCAAATTCTAGTGAAGTAGAAGGAAACCTCATGTATACAATGTCACATAAATTTGTGTTGAGCATTATCACATTTGAAAATCTGAAGTTTAAAGTGTTTAAAAATTTAAAAACTTTTTGAGTGAGTGCTGACATGACAACACAATTGGAAAATACCACACCTGACCTCATGTGTCAGGTCATAGGTAAAATGCAAGTGTATTAAAAATGTTGTACAAGTTACCTTCAGGCTATGTGTATAAAGTATACATGAAACATAAATAAATTTCATGTTTAGACATAGATTTCTTCCCCAAGATATCTCTTTTTATGTATCTGCAAGTATCCCAAAGTTTAAAAAAAATTGAAATCACAAATTCTTATGGTCCCAAAATTTCAGATATGGAATAATAAACCTGTGCTACATTTTCGGACATTCTAACCCAGGCATAGGCTTGGGAAAGCAATGAAGATGAAAGAATATCTTTGAGAAATAGCATGCAGAGTAAAGACAGAAGAACTGAAGACACATAGATTAGCTTTAAATGAACAGTTTTAGAGTCATTGACTAACCTGTGTTACACAGGTGGAGCTGTTTACTAGAAGGTTGAAAATATGGCCTTGACCTAGTTGTTATTGGATTGTAACTTATATTTTGCAGTGTGTTTTCATATATTCATTTGATTTTTACAACAACATTGTGACTAAGTTGCCATTCTTATTTTGTAAGTTTACCCATTCACTCATTCATTTATGTAACAAAATACTTGCACATGAAAATCAACCACATCATGTTGTCAGAGAGAGAGAGAAGAGGGAGGAGAGGGAGAGAAAAGAGGAAGGAAGAAGAAGAGATTAAAAGCATTAATAGTGATTATATTAATATATGTGGTATACAGAATAGAGATACATGTGTACCACAATTAAATTGGTTATCTTATATTTTATTATATAAATTTATGTATCTTTTAAGTATTGCAATAATGATTTTCTTTATCTCCTAATATAGTTGAAAAACTATTTTGAAAAAAAGTTCAAGAAGTAGCTGGGAAAAGCCATAAAGCTGACAATGTAGTAGAAAGAGTATGGATGAAAAATTATATAAAAGACAAAAATGAAAGTGTTTTAAAATTGTATATAGACACTTTCTGCAATTGTATACATTTTCATTTTCTGCAAATGGATATCCAATTTTAATTTCTGCGATTGATATATTAAAATTTTCAGGAAAGATATTAGGGCAAACTATGTCATATGATGAACTAGACAGACTTTATGTGAAGAACTAAGGACTTAAGGAAGCCTTGGTGATTGGTGTTAATTATGAAGGATTCTTTTTAAACATAGAAATTTGATTGGTCTGGGAGCTATTCAAATATAGGCAATTTTTCTTAGTGATGATGGTTTTCAAGTACTCTGTAGAAATTATGTTATATTGTCTGAAATATTAGACAGACAACTTCTAAGGCATCTTCCAACAAATAAAATATTACATGGATAGCATAGAATGTTATTGTTTCATCCAGGAACTCAAATGTGTTTGCTTCAGCATGATTTTTGATTGCTTTCTTTCAGATTAGTGGATTTCACCATAAATTAAAAAAGACTACATAGACTTTCTGTGACAAAGACATTTACAATCTATTTGCTTTTGCCTTTGAAAAGTTAGGTGTATTTTTATCAACTTACATTTCTTCTGTCTTCAGAAATGTATGGCTTATTTATTTATTTATTTAAATTGAAAAATAAAAATTATATCATTTATGTTGTACAATAGGATGTTTTAATATGTGTACATATTGTAGAATTACTAAATCCAGCCAATGAACATGTCCATTACCTTACATAATCGTTTTGTGTGTGTGATGAACATATCTAAAGTCAATACTGAGCAATTTTCAAATATACACTATATTGTTATTAACTATAATTATCACATTGTACAAAAGATCCCCTGAACTTTATTTTACCTAATTGTAATTTTGTGTCCTTCAACATCTTCCGATCTTCATCTCCTCCAGTCTTTGACTTCTATGCATTTGACTCTTTCAGATTCCACATATAAGTGAGATCATATGGTATTTGTCTTTTTGTGACTGACTTATTGTTACCTTTTAATTTGTCTCTATTATTTGGGATCTCGGAAAATAACATAATGATAATATATGAACAATTTGGGGTACCTGGAAGTTTATACATTTTTAAACTTGGAGTCCTGACCCATCATCTCTTACCTGTTTCTTCACTAGACTTTCACAAAGGCTTAAATGCATAGAATTAGTTTTCTTGCAGTTTACCATATTGCCATTTTTTATTTCTTTCTCTCTGCATTTGGTAAAATTCCTCCCACTTGCTTATATATTTGCCACTCTGTCTTAGACTACTATCTAAGACATCAATGAAAAAGAGATTAGGTTTCAGCTCTCATGGATTTCATAGTCCAGCTAGTGATGGATGAGAAAAGAAGAAACTACCAGATTCCTGCAGTAATATCAATGTCAGTGAAATGACAGGGAACTTACAAAAGAGAACCACACACCTCTCCATACTTGGTTAGTCAGAGATTTCTAGTGGATAAGGCTTAAAGTCAACAAAAGTAAGTGAAAGGAAGTTTCACAAGTTAATGTGCATGTATATGCTCTTGCATATGTGGTACCAGAAGTAAGGTTACATAGACAAACATTCAGGGAAAAAATGACTGAATCATAAATGTCATGATTACAGCGAGGTCAAGGAATGTGCTATGAGTGCTAAGGAACATCTACAAAGGGGAAAAAATGCATCAGGGGAAGCCATCTTGGGGAATGGCAGTACCCCTTCTTCAGAATTTCGCTAAGCAGTAGTCTTAGAAATTATAAAATACAAGAGTATTGGGAACATGCCGGGTGCAGTGGCACATGTCTGTAATCCCAGTGGCTCAGGAGGTGGAGGCAAGAGGATTGCAAGTTCGAGACCAGAGGCAATCTGCGAAACTTAGCAAGACCCTGTCTCAAAAAGTAAAAAGGTGGGCTGGGGGTGTAGCTCAGTGGTCCAGCACTTGCAGAACATGCAAGTGCGAGGCCCTGGGTTCAACCCCCAGTACCCGCCCCAAAAATATTGGGAACCACAAATGTAGCAAGAAAAACACAATACAAGGAGGGTTGTGTTCTAGATTACCGGCCCCAAAAATATTGGGAACCACAAATGTAGCAAGAAAAACACAATACAAGGAGGGTTGTGTTCTAGATCATGTTCTTTTACCACTTTATTGGTGAGCTTTTAGATTTAATTTTATTATATTTAATGTACAAATGACATTTAGTGTTTTCTATATGCGTAGTGAAATATATACAGAGAAAGAAATGAAAAGAATACAGTTATGAAAAGAAGAGGTATAACTATCCTTATTCACAGATGACAGGATCCTATACCTAAAGGACCCTAAAAATTCCACTAGAAAACTCTTAGAGCTAATTAGCTCCTTCAGGAAAGTAGCAGGATACAAAATTAAACACTCAAAAATCACTAGTTTTCCTTTACATCAATAGTAAACAGGAAGAGAAGGAAATCAAGGCAACAATAGCATTCATAATAGCCCACAAAATTAAATATCTGGAATTAATTGAACCAAAGACCCTAAATACCTCTATAACATAAACTTCAAAATATTAAAGAAAGAAATAACAGAAGAGACTAGAAAATGGAAGGACCTCCCTTGCTCATGGATAGGAAGAATTAATATTGTGAAAATGGCTATACTATCAAAAGTGATTTACAGATATAATGCAATCCCCATGAAAATTTCCATTACATACCTTGTAGAAATTTTAAAAAATACTAAAATTCATATGGAAGCACAAAAGACCATGAATAGCCAAAACAATCCTAAGCAGCAAAGACAGTGCAGTATATATCACAATACCTGACTTCAAACTGTACTACAGGGCCACAGTGGCAAAAATAGCTAGCTACTGACACAGATAGGCATAAAGATCAATGGAACAGAGTTGAAGACCCAGAAATACTCCCATGCAAATACAGCTACATGATCTTTGACAAAGGGGCTAAGGACATTCATTGGAGAAAAGATAACCTCTTCAACAAATGGTGGTGGGAAAATTGGATATCCATTTGCAGAAAATGAAAATAAACCCATATCTCTCAATCTGTTCAGAAGTCAACTCAAAGTGTATCAGAGACCTCAACATAAAACTGAAAACTTTAAAATTACTAGAAGAAAAGACAAGGTACATGCTCCAACACATAGAGATTGGCAAGAATTTCCTTAACAAGACATCAATTGTCCAGGAAACTGCACCAATAATCAGCAAAAGAGACTACATAATACTAAAAAGCTACTGTACAGCAAAGGAAAAAGTTATAGAATTAAGTGTGAGTCCACAGAATGGGAGAAAATCTTTGCATCTTACACATCTGACAGAAGACAAATTTCTAGAATTTACAAAGAACTTAAGAAGTCAAACATCAAAATAACAAATAACCCAATAAGTAAGTGGGCAATGGAACTGAATAGACAGTTCTGAAATGAAAAAATACAAATGGCTAATAAACACATGAAAAAATGCTCAATATCCCTAGCTATTAGGGAAATTCAGATCAAAACAACATGGAGATTCTATCTCACTCCAGTAAGAATGGGGAAGATTAACAAAACAATAACACATGCTGGCAAGGATATGGAGATATTCTATATGCTTAGTGAAATATATACAGAGAAAGAAATGAAAAGAATACAGTTACGAAAAGAAGAGGTATAACTATCCTTATTCACAGATGACAGGATCCTATACCTAAAGGACCCTAAAAATTCCACTAGAAACACTTAAAGCTAATTAGCTCCTTCAGGAAAGTAGCAGGACACAAAATTAAATACTTAAAACTCACTAGTCTTCCCTTACATCAATAGTCCCACAGTGCCTGTGGGACTGTAAATTAGCTCAGTTGGGAATCTATATGGAGGTGCCTTAGAAAACTAAAAGTAGAACTGCCATATGACCCAGATATACCACTCCTGGGAATCTAACCAAAGGAAGATAAGTCATCATACCAGAGAGACACCTGTACTTCCATATTTTATGCAGCACTGTTCACAATCTCGAGAGTATGGAATCAACCAAGATGTCCATCAACAGAGGAATGGACTGAAAAATTGTGGTATATATACACAATGAAATATTACTCAGCAATAAAGAAGAATGAAATTGTGTCATTTGCAGCAAAATGGATGGAACTGAAGAACATCATTTTAAGTGAATTAACAGATTCAAAAAGAGAAATACCTTAAGTTCTCACTCATATGTGGGAGCTAAATCTAACTTAAAGGAAGAAAAATATATACATGTTCAGATATATAAAAATGAACAATCATACCTATCTAAGAATAGAAAATACAAGCAGATCAGAAAGAAGGGGAGAAGAGATCAGCAGGTGGGAGCAGAGGTTGGGAAGAGGAGGGGAAGTAATGTAAATGGGTAAAGAGAGAGAGAAATCTCAAGATACAAGATATGATTACATGAATACATGAAGAAATAGAGGGAAGGAAAAAATCAATGAGAATATAACCCATGATTGCATACAATTTCATTACATATTAATAAAAATTCCTGCTTTTTTCTTTCCTGTAGTTTATACTGTTATTTGAAATAAGTATGATGATGAATGTGTAGGCAAGAGTGAGTTAATTATTGCATAATGGATATAATAAATGATTTACTACTCTTAGGCCTCCAACATTAATAAATAAATGCAAAAAAGAAGTATGATATGTAAGCGTAAAGGCAACTTATGAGGGACAAAATATGAATTGTGCTTATTTCATTTATATCTCTCAGTAACAACTCTTGTACATTATACATTCAGATCATGTTGTAGCTTATCTATATTGCCTTCTTGTGCAATATCCACATACCACTTCTATATTATTATCTACTTTCTTTGAAATAAAGATTTGATAAACTGTTCTTTTTTACCTACCTGAATATTTGTATCATCTTTTGGTTCATAAGACTATTTTTTTGGAGGTATTAGGGTTGCTGAACCTAGGGCCTTGCACATATTTTGCAACTACTCCACCAGTGAACTGAACCTCCAGCCCCTTTTTAATTTTTTTAAATCTTGAAACAGGGTCTTGCTCAATTATTCAGGCTGCCTCTGGCCTCAAACTTGTGATCCTACTTTTGCCTTGAAAGGCCTTTGCCTTCCAAGTTGCTGGGATTACTGTTCTCAGCTTTAGAAGAATTTTCTAAATATAAAAAGAAAGTCAACCAGAGACCACAAGGAAAATATTAGCATATCAACTGCTAAAAAAGAGGCAACTCAATAAATACAACTCTTTTAAAGCACAAGCTACACATTATCTGATGTAATATTCAAAGTAGTCAGTCTAACTGAACTGAAGCATATTCATTTGAAGTCACATTCCACATACCTACAAAGTTAAACAATGTTAAAATCCATACACAGCTGCCCATCATATATGAAGCAAAAATATTTAAAGCTAATAGAGAAAATGATCATGAGATTTAAAGGGATGAGAAAGAATAACTGAAGACATCTCATCAGCAACAATAGCAGCAATGTTGTTGTTTGGTGTCATTGAGTTGGATCCAACTCATAATGACCCTTTGCACAATAGGACAAAACACTACCCAACACTGTACCATGCATACGATCTTTTTATGTTTGAGCCCGTTGTTGTAGTCACTGTGCTCTTCTCATTTTGAGTTGTGCCACATCAGCAAAAGGAGGTCTGAGGGGCTTTACTCCATTCCTGTCTTTAAGGTCAACTCTACTTTGAGGAGGTAACTCTTACCTAGTTGTTTCTGGAATGCCTTCCAGCCTGGGGGACTCATTTTCTGGGACTGTATTTGACAGTCTTCTCTGCTATTCATAGGGTTTTCAGTGGCTAATTGTTTTAAGAGTGGGCTGCCAGGCCCTTCTCCCTAGTCTGTCTTGGTCTGGAAGCTCAGCTGAAACTTGTCTACTATGAGTTACCCTGCTTGTGTTTGAGATACCAGTGGCATAGTTTTCAGCATCACAGCGACACTCAAGCCGCCACAGCATGACAAGCTGACAAACACATGGAGGAGCAATAGTGAAGGGAAAATAATTATTAATGTAAAATTTTATACCTAGTTAAACAATTACTTCAAGATTAAGGCAAAATACATCTATTTTTAGGCATACAAATACTAAAAAAATTTCAACAAGAATAAAATTGATGCCTGAGGGAAAGTATCGTTTACAGGAAATGACAACCATGTAATATGTCAACATACTGATTTAACTATTATCCACATAAAAATAACTAATTTTTATTTTTATAACTCAAAGCTAAACTAAAACTATAGACTATTTCTATTCAAAGTATGATTCTCTGAGTGGTACCTGTGCATGTCTTACTAGTTATTAATTCACAGTAAGTACAAAAATTGAGAATAATTGTTTGAAATATTTTTAGATACTTGACTTTACCTCAATATTATTGATTGGGGAAAGAAACAAACCTTTACTGCTATTGTTTGCGAAGTGTGTTTCTGGATGATAATAACAAAATGGGAGGAGGGGTGAAGTTCAGTGATTGCTATAGTCAGATATACTTGAAGTAGAAGAAAAATGAGAACAAATAGAGATTTGTCAGAAAGTCTGTAAACATATTTGTTAAACACACACACAAAAAGAAATGGAATATTTAGTCTCCAAAGCGAAAATGTTGGAATGTGGGAAATAATATTAATCGAAAAGAATGTGGGAAAGAAGAAAAAGCACAGAGGAAGCGGTATAAACATGGAAGAGACAATGGAATTAAGTCCAAATTCATCAGTACTTTTAATAAAAGCAGAGTATTCTCACCTACTAAAATACATTATTACATTGGAGAAAATAACCCAAAGTCCAGATATCTGATGTTTTTAGGAGTGCTATCTAAAGTAAAACCATGCAGAAAAATTGAAATTAGAGAACAGTAAGCCAAGAGTCTACTAATATGAAGAAATTTGATTTAATAGTGATATGTAATGTATTTCCTCCAGAGTTTTCATTTCAGGAGTCCCCCACCCTCTTGTTATTTTCTAGACTGGTGTTGTGAATATCCAGATCATAATGGTCCTTTAGGTAGCCTCTGTCCTGACTGTTGGATCCACAATTTTTATTTATGAATCCCAATCCTTTCCTTATTTTTTTGTCTTTGTTTTTTGTTTTTTGGCTTACTCCTAAAGTTGGCAAAATATATCATTCAGTAGTAGATCAGAGGAGTAAGAAAGGGAAGTAAAAATTCAAACTCTCACCTTTCCGAATATGTCTTTTTCTGTTTTTACTCCCACCTAATATTTAACTTGATAAAGAATTCTAGGTCAAAAGTCACTTCCCTCAGGATTGGAAGACAAAGTTCCATTGTGTTCTTACCTCCAGAGTTATTGATATGAATGCCACTTGGTGTTCTGATCCTGTGTTCTCATTTAGTAAAATTTCTTAATAATGTGCCTTTTGTCATTCCTTGGGCTAGGTCCTTGGTGGCCTTTTCAATTTGGAAACTAATGAGCCTCAGTTTTAGAAAGTGTTGTTTATTAATATTTTTATCCTCTCCTCTCCCTCTCTTTTTATTTTTCTGGATTTTTCATAGTTTGCTTAATATTGACTTTCCATTGTACTTCCTCTTCCTGCTTTTCCTCCCTCCTATTTCTACCACTTCTTTTTTGCATTTTGAGATCTCCACTTACATTTATTTATTTTTTAAAATTAAAATAGAGTTTTTTCCAATTTTATTTCAGCAAATACTATTTTTATTCTGAGACTATTAACTTCAAGTTTATTTTTTCTTTACTGCTGTCGAACATTATCTCATTTTCTTATGCTTTTTTTTTTTTTTTTTTTTTTTGGTACTGGGAGTTGAACCCTGGGCCTTACACTTGCATGCTTTGCAAGTGCTGTACCACTGAGCTGCACCTCTAGCCCATTTTTTTTTTTATCTTTTTGAGACAGAGTTTCACTAAATTACGCAGACTGCCTCTGGTCTTGAACTTGAGATCCTCCTGCCTCTGCCTCCGGAGTCGCTGGGATTACAGGAGTGCACCACCGTGAGTGACTCTTAAGCCTTTCTAATTGGGAGATTTTTATACTTCCTGACTGAATTTGTGTAATTTCTAAATCCTTATCATGAGGAAAAGGGCCAAATGTAGTGTGAGAACATGGGAAACTGACTGCTTCTATCCACCCTTTTTTATATTATCTTATTTGTATGATTGTGCCTGTGTAGTAGTAATTTGGCTCTTCTTTCTGTCCTGTACCAGCTCGGAGAGTTTAGCTTGTTTAATACTTTTGTGTTCATTCTAGATCGCTTCTGATTCTATAACTTCAGCTTTGATTTTAATTATCCTATGATATTAATTCCCAACTGGATATTTTCTTCTGAAAGTCATTTCAAGCTGAAATCATATCTTAATAAAGTTATCATCTCCCTAAAGACATCTCTTTTGTTCTTGGTTTCTCTAAATGGCATCATCTTTGAGTTGATTCTCTTGGTTACCCTTCATATTTAATTGAATTCGCCAAGTCTCATTCAATTCTTTCTCTGTAGGATCTCTTGGAATTATCTCTCCCATTTTGTTCTGGTCACTGCCGTATACTCCACTAATTTTATATATTGTCTAAACTAGTATAATATAACCTCTTAAGGGATTCCCCATGCTTCTACATTCAAGAACATTTCCTGCATTGCCACCTGATTAATTGTCCCAAAGCACAGCTGTGATCATGTTACACAGCTGCACAAAAACTTCAATAACTCCTTCCTATTTGCTAAATGAAAGCCAGATTCTTCAGTTTGCAATTTAATATCATCCATATTTTAGTCCCTATGCATCTAGAATATTTACTATGGTTTCATGTCACATTTTCTATGCATCCCAGTAAAATTCTTATTTTTGCTATTCTTGCTTTACCAAGTCTGTGTTTTTGCACTCGATAAATTCTCTGCCTGGAATGCTTTTCCCTAATAACCCTAAACCCTGATATTTAAACCATACCTATATTTTAAGATGAATCACAAATTACCCCTTTTCCATTAAGTAATTTCTTGCCTCTATTGAATATATCTGCCATACCTTTCTTATTAGACATGCTACTCGTGAAGGTCAGCTAAATGATTGATTTATTTTGTATTCCCAAAGTGTCTAGCATAACGTCTTTCCAATTGTGAGCCTTCAGTATTTATTGAGGTATGATGATATAGAAGATCTACACAATATTCGGTGTATTTACTTAAGAGTTATCAAGGAAATATTTACTGTCTCTTGCATGCATGTAGGCCTTCTCACCTTACTAAGATCCTTGAGGATAAGACCTATTATTTTTATTCTTTATGTACCTCTATAATAGTTTGCACAGTGCCTTGTATATGTCCTGCTGTTTTGTGATGAAATATACATATATACACACACACATATCTATACACATATATATCGTATAAATAATTGTTTTTCCATGATGTTTTTCAAAATGTCAGTTTGAAAAATTGCAGTGGGGGGGATTTACATAGGAGAAGCATTTTTTTTCTCTCCTCAACATAGAATCAGTTGCTACTCCTTAAAATAGTCTAATTATTTTACTGAGACCTAGTTATAAAACTACTTGCAGTTGCACTAGAAATAGAATTCTGGTGTCATTTAATGAGATTTTTCAAGTTCACATTACTTATTCTGCAGAGTTCTTCATTTGAGTAGATTATTTAATATTTTATTTGTTTTATTATTCACACTTTTGGGGTAAAATATTTCCATTCACATTCAAAGTTGGTTGAGTTATGCCAGAGTCTGAGTGCAAAGAAGTTTCTCTTAGTCCTATTATTTCCAAGTGTGCAGCTACCTAATGTGTCTGAAAGTCATCCCTGGAGCAGGTTTTCTGCTGCTTCCCAGGAAGGGAAACTTTGTCTTACCTTCAAACACAAGCTAACAATTCATCCCCTGTTAACACAATTCCCTGTCCCTTGGCTTCTCTTCTTTCTCTGCACTCAAGGCAACTATATTCCACTGAAGACCTTGGGGTTAGACCAGGCTTAATGTAAGTGATAAGAGGATCTTTGAAGCATTCGTGCTATTAGTAGGGAAGTGATATGATGTAAATGATGTTTAAACATACTGACTTCAGGTAAGATGCATAAGAGCTATGGTGTATCACAAAAGGTGAATGAACTCCAAGAGTGACAGTGCAGAGGGCTAATAGCAAAGATTAAAATGTAATTGTGAACAGAATGCTTTTGAGATACTCTGGAATTTTAAACTAAGAGAAACTAAGTTTAAAATGAAAGGAAATGGGGTAAGTTAGATTCAAGACGTAGAAGGAGAAAATTTAATGTCACCTTACATGTTTGTAATGACCCCACAATATTTTTTGAATTTCAGTACACTTTGAGTGCAATTCTGTTGCTGGGGCCACTAGGTGGTGATCTTTGTTAGTCAGTAAAGTGTGGTTTATCAAAGATGAGTTCAGCAGTTGAAAAAAACCTTGTTTTTGTTTCATGCAATCCTGGATATATAACATTTGTAGCCATGGACATATGTCCATAATTGTTTACCCTTCTATTTTATTCCTTTGGTCTATGCTTACAAGTGAGATAGAGAAGATGGGAAGAAAATCAATATTTAGATCTCAGTTTTCATGCTTGTTTGGCTCTTTGATATTTCCCAATCATGGACACTGCTGGAGGGAATAATAAAGCAACAAAAGTCATCCTCTATTTTTCTGGCCTTAATAGGTATTATCTGCTCTGGGTTTCCTCCACTAAAGCCACTGGTGACCATGGTGAGGTGAATGGGAGAGAGGGCCATATGAAGCTTGGCCAAAAGATCATTCTCTTTCTATCACCTTGTTTAATTGGTCTCCAACAAGATCTCATTTTCTTCTCCTCACCATGATAAAGTTTATAAACTAACCCATCAGTTACTTCTTTAAGTTAAAGATAGCATGCTACCTGGCAGGTGCAAAGGGAGACAACTTGTCAAAGGACCTAGTACATAGTAGTCCTTGCTGATGCATGTTGAATGAGTGAATGAATAATAAATAAATGAATATCAGTAATGCAGGTAAAAAGAGACAGTCTCAGTCTTAGAATGTTGAATGAATGTTTCTGTATAAATCTTTTTATTTTTGTTTTTTGCAGTACTGGTGTGTTGAACCCAGGGCCACAAACATGCTAGGCAAGCGCTCTACCTCTAGTCATCCCTAACCCCTTTCGTTTTTAGTTTGAGACAGAATCTTGCTAACCTTCTGAAAGCTGCCTCTAGCCTTGAATTCACAATCATGGAAATCTTTTAAAATCTTGTTGTGAGTTGTTCAGTACTACTAGAGCTGGTATACATGGTTTACCTGGTCTTTTGTATTTCACTGACATGAGAACCCAACCACCACAGCTAACATGGTTCTGTGGAAAAGTGCTTTCTGAGTTCCTAACATTCAACTTACTAATGAACTTTTGTTAACCTGTGATTTTATAACAAGTTCTTTTTAAATGAACTAATAGCACCATTCACAAAAGTCACTTTTGAAGTGCTTAATCTCACAACATGTAATTAAGAGTAAAGGCTTACAGTGCAAACAGGGGTTTTATCTATCCAAATAGTTTTTGAATGCCAAGTTTCCTGATGATCTTTAATAAACCCTTGCAATTGTAACCACAATTGCAACTTCAGAGGCTTCAGTAAGTTTGAAGGCTTCTCCTTAAATGATTTCCAACATTTCCCTGTAGAAAAGAAATTCTGGGAACCTAGCTATGGCTATACATGTTACCTGTTCTGAAAATTAGATTGTCACTTCTCTCTTTAGTATAAGAAAGGAAGGTTATTTTCTTTCCTCCCAACTGCTACATTTTAATGAATTTTTTATTTTACTGATTTATTCTTGACTGCTTTTCCCTTTCCATTTGACCTTTTGGGCCAATCAGGGCTTTTAGCCAAAGATCAAAGAAATCTGAGTCCTGGCTTAGGCAAATCCCAGACTCATTTCTATTACTTTATTTCACTGCCTTATCTCTGTCTGACAAAGATAGTCATCACATAATATTAATCATGTGGAACCCTCACCTCTAAAATACTGAGTCTCTAAAACAAAATTTCTTGATAGCAAGTCAATACATTTTAATGCTGCTACATCTTAAAACAGTAGTTTGCTTTTACTTATTTATTTTTTGTTGAAGTCAATTTCATATAAAATAAAATTCACCATCTTAACCATTTTATTTTATTTATTTTTTTGCAGTACTTGAGGATTGGACCAGGGCCTTGTACATACACTCCAAGTGCTCTATCACTGAACTGCACCCCCAGCCCATTTTTAGTTTTTTTGTTTTGAATAAGTGTCTAAGTTGTGCAGGCTGCCTCTGGCCTTGAACTCATGATCCTCCTGCCTCTACCTCCCAAATTGCTGGGATTACAGGCATGCACAATCACAGTCATCTTAACCATTTTAAATTGTTCAATTAATTGACTTCCAATACATTCACAATGGAGTACAATCATCACCATTATCTCTAGTCAGGCATTGATTAGCAACAGGGATAAGTTCTGAGAAATGCATGATCAGGCAATTTTGTCATCATGTGAACATTATAGAATGTACTTGCACAAATTAAGATGGCTGTGACATCACTAGGCAATGTAATCTCACGGGACGATTGTGTAGGTGATCCATCATTGACTGAAATGTCATAATGTAATGCATGACTGATTCCAGAATATTTTCATCATCTCCTAAAGAAATTCCATGATGGAAATCCTCTTTTCTCCCTCCTTTCGGCTTTGACAACCACTAATCTACTTTTGTCCCCCTGATATTGCATGTATGTAGTTTTGTAATATGTGGCTTTTGTGTCTGGTTTCTTTCACTTAATGTAATATTTTCAGGGTTCATCTATGTTGAACATGTCTCAATACTTTATTCCTTTTTATGGCTGAATAATATTTATTACATGTATGCACTACCTTTTGCTCCTCTGTTCATCCCTTGATGGACATCCAAGGTTGTTTCCCCTTTATGGCTACTATGAATACTGTTCCTGTGAACATTGCGTATCAATTTTTGGTTGAACACCTGTTTTCAGTTTTCTTGGGTTACACCGAAAAGGAGATTTGCTGAGTCCTCTGATAATTCTCTAATTTTTTTGATTAACCTAATTTTATTTTTACATGTGCTGGTATTGAAATATCATTACATAGTTAAGATCTAGTTATTAGATCAAACTTATTATGTAACCAGTAAATATTATTTGTATGTGATATATT
Source organism: Pedetes capensis (assembly GCA_007922755.1). Taxonomy (NCBI): domain Eukaryota; kingdom Metazoa; phylum Chordata; class Mammalia; order Rodentia; family Pedetidae; genus Pedetes; species Pedetes capensis. Next base: position 42,816 of record VMDO01004528.1, read on the forward strand.
GGGCTAGAAGGGCTAGAATATCGATCATTTGGCTATTTTTATATCTTTCTTTTTTTTTTCTACCAGGGGTTTGAACCCAGGGGCTTCTGCACACTTTGCAAGTGCTCTACTACTGAGGTGTACCCCAACCCTGTTTTTATATTTTTATCTTGAGACAGAGTCTCGCTAAATTATGCAAGCTGCCATGCCACTGCACTAGGCTCATCAATTAGGTTTTTATTCAATACTTGATACCCCCAAATAAGTTATTTATCTGGTGAAAGTATCATGAAATAGTACTTCTTTAATCAAAATTACTGAAGTATATGCCTCTTTATCCTGTGCTTTTATTCAACAAATGTTCATTGGGTTCCAATAGTGCATTAGGAACTTATAGAAACTGGAAATGTAGGCAAAAACACAGAATTTTGCCCTTATGAAACTATATTTAAGAAAATAGGAAAATGATTTTAGATAAAGATAATGCTATGGAGAAAATGATGCAAGGACTATAAGAGCAGAGCATCTCAAGTTTCAGGGTGTGTTAAGAATCATCTGTGGATGTTGTTAAAGTGCAGATTTGAATTCCATTGGTCTTGAGTGGAACATGAGATTCTGTCTCTCCACTAAATTCCTATGCTGCTATGGGTGGGCAGAAAAGGCTTTCCTGCCTGTGGCTTTTTAGCAGAGACATGAATATGGAATGTTCATCAGTAGCCAGCCAACTAAAAAGGTGGAATGAGAATGTTCTACACAGAACAAATAGCATTTGTCATGGTACTGTGGAGGAAGTAGAGTTGATGTGTCTGAGGGAAGTGATGTGGAGAAGCAATGCTATCTCCTTCTCTAACACATAGGGGTTATATAAGCACAGAACAAACTGCAATTCCTTTGACCCCCTGTTACAACAGTCACAAGATATTTCCCACCAACAAATGTGAGAATTCATTCCTAGACCCAGCTGTACTTTTCCATTAGCTTCTTTCTCTTTAACAAATACATCGTTGCAAAACTATCCTCTTCTGTCATATCATTCATTGAAACTTTAATTTTTTTTAATCTTTAGTTTCTTTTGTGTGTGTCTTACCCTTTTTTCTTAACATTTGGCCATCTCCCATGTAATAAACCATTCTGACACATGGCTTTCTAAGGATATATCAAAGTGTATTTAGAAATTCCTGGATTTGTATAATGTGCATATAATATCCATTGTTTAAATTACTTTTGGGAGGCTATTACAAACAAAGCTATGATGAATATTATTGTTGATAAGTCTAATGGCACATAACTAATTAATTCTTTAGAATAAATTTTACAAATATAATAGTTGGACTTTTGTTGGCCAAAGTTTAATTTCTCTTCATATTGTTCTAATTTATATTCATACTATCAGGAAGCAACCAACATTTCCCCCCTCCTCCCATATTAACTGAATGCAACTATTATTTTTTTACTTTTAAATGAGATATAATTTAGATACCACAAAATTCACTCTTCTAAAATGCATAATTCAGTGTCTTAAACACATTCATAAGATTATGCCTATGCTTCTTTTTAAATTTGTTAAGTTTATTGTGGGCTGGAATGTAGCTCAGTTGGTAGTGCTGCTCCATACTTTCAGGAGACTCAAGTTCAATCCCCAGAACCTCAAAAATGGGAGAAGGATGTAGTAGTCCACTTCCAGAACAATCCTGAAAAACAATCAGCCATTGAAAACCACGTGAGCATCTCTATGAGTCAGACACAATTCGATGGCATCAAACAACAATAAGCTTATTGTGTTTAAACTCTTGTTATTTTTAATTTTTGGTTGCTATTTCTCTTATGTTTTCTATATAATTGTTGGCATCATTTACAGTTAATAGTTATGACTCCTTTTTTTATCTTTATCTTTTATCTTTCCTGAGCTATTGCATTGGCTGGATCCATACTGTTCTCAATTATTGATAATACCATTTTGCTATATAGTATAGAGATTAGGCGCTTATGTTTTGAAGTCAAACTTACCAGGATTTAATATTTCTCTTGTGAAGTGTATAGCATGGGACAAATTACATATGACTTCGAATTTGAGCTTCTCCATTTGATAAAACTGAGGAATATTAGTAAATAGGCTTATTAAAGGAGATAATAAAGTGTTTAACAAAGTAGTCAGTATATAGTGGAAGTTGGTTCCTTCCACATTACTTTCTAAGATTAATACTGCCTTAAAAATAAAGATGATATACAATAGAACATTTGTGCTACTATTAAATTATCAATGGCAACTAACAACAACAAGAACAACATATACATATAGTTGTCATTGAACAGTCTTTTCCAGAAATCCTTGAGTTAGGTTATATCTACCTTTCCTACATGGGTAGTTATTTTATTTTATTGTGCTGCTTAACTATAATCAGGATCTTATTTATGCTAACCAAGAAACAGAGCTGTTTATAGCATTAAAAACATTCACAGAACTTACCTTATTCTCACTTGGATCACCCACAGATGTTCTTAGTATTTATACACATACATTGTAAATGTCTAAATTAAGTACCTGTTACTGTACATTTGTACTTTTCTCTTTGCTATTGTAATCTTTCATAAGACACAACTATTGAGTTTATTTTTGTTTGAGAAAGATTGTTAGACTACTAATTATGTCTAAATCCTTTAGATATACCTAATTTATTACATTCTAAGTAGTGAGAAAGTCCTGAACAATTGTGTATAGGTACAGGATTTATCTAGAGGGTGAAGGAGATACCACAATGCCTTAAAATCAATTTACCCATTAAGAAAAGATGACAGCATGAAGTCAGTTGATCAAAAGAAACTCTTTATGATGCAGACACAATCAGCTTGTTATTTTCCATATATGACAGCACAAATATTTTGTTGAAGAGTTTAATAACAACTTTTAAGGGATAATTTTGATTATTTTAGAATTTGCAAACATTTTTCAGTTCTGGATATATTTGAAATGAAGGAAAGAAATAATTCAAAAAAAGTTTTAATGTTTTTTAAATGCTGAAAAATGTTTTTTCTTTGTTAAGCTGACTGTCAGTAGTGCTATGAAATGGTGATTCAGAGACAGATGAGTGAGATGGCTATTCTTGTCCTAAGTCAAGGCCCTCACAAAAAAAATATTGCTTCAGGCCATAACTTTGGCATACCATAGGTTAAATAAAGGTCAATTCCAAGTGAAAAATAAAAATCAGTTGATCTTTGGTGCTCAAGGGGCAAAATAGTCATCATTTTAGATGTTTTTAGTACCCTTATAATTAAAGGATTTTGGATTTCTCTTTCCCTGAACTGAGAATTTTCAGGCCAGTGGTGTTCATAATGTATACTAGTGCCTTGGGGCATTTCAAAGGGGAATAGAAGAAATTTACCCTATTTAAAAAAATGTTTTTACCTATACAGGTTCTTCCCATAACATGGAGTAACACAGAGATGTGGCTAGCTTACAGGACTGAGAGAGCTTTCTACGTTTAATTTTATCAATAATCATTTGCAGCATAGCTTCTCTGCAGAACTGGGTTCTAATTTCATCTTTGACTCACTATTTATTTCTGTAAATGATGTTGAAGCAAGAGCTGGAGTTGAAGTGCAGTCGTAGAGCACTTGCCTAGCATACACAAGGCTCTGAGTTCAGTTTCCAACACCACACACACGCTCACACACACACACACACACACACACACACACACACACGCCCACACCCACACCCACATCCCCCTCCTCCAGAATGTCTAAACATAGACTTGTAATTAATTTTCAGTATTTCCTCTAACATATTTGGCTCAATTAGAAAAGGGGTTAAAAGTTGTGGGGGCAGTTTATTAGTCAGTGGGAGCTCAAAATCTTCATATCCCTTTGGGCTTTAATCTTGGCTCCCTTATATTCTTTAGATAGCATAAGAGGGATGCCTGCTTGAGTTGTTGAAAGGATCATCTGTGATGGCACCATCACAGAGTAAGAGCTTATTCAAATGAAGTTGTATTTGTGTTATTGTTATTCTTGCTCTGTATCTTCTGCACAGAAACTATCATAAGCTATCCAATTATCTGTTTAATTATGACAAATACTAAGAGCTGGGTAATAAATGGCATTGGCTGCTGTATGATGAAGTGGCATCCCATCTTTGGATGGCATAGATGATGGGCATTTTCTGCTCAGTAGTTGGAGACTTTCTTGGACTATCTCTGGAATTTAGGTAATTCTTCAAAAGCAATCTCTTCTAGTCAGAGATTAAGTGGGAGGAAATAGGTAGACGACTTCTTAATAATTTTGATAATGAATTAGACTCAATAGATTTCTACCACAATTAATTTATTTGTGGGTCTAAAAATATAGACATATTTTTCTGTATATCCTTGCTAGAGACAATAACAAAGCATATATTCTTAGTCAAAAGTAGCATATACTTTTGAGTAAATGAGAAGGGCCCTAACTACTCCCCCTCTCCTTGGGTGAAAAGATATTAATAGTTGGATTCGTTGGCATATGCCAGAAAGAAAAAAGGTAACATTTATAGGATAACATTTTCTTCTCTCTTTTCAAGCTAAGCCTCTCCTATCAAAATATAAAAATGAGTGATTTTCCCATTAAATATTGACTCTTTAATGTAGAAAAAAGTCTTTCTATGACTAATGATAAATGATGGCAAAAATAAAAGCATAACGATGATCATGCCAGCCAAGCCAGACAACCTGGGGTTTGAAGAATCAGTAGACTCTTTCAAAAAGAATCACCTTGAAATGATGTACATTTGGGGAAGATGTGTTCTTATTTGGTCCTACATAGGAGAGCAAGAAAATAATTATTCAATTATTTTTAGAGCTATAAACAACTTTATAGACATTGTACTTAGAAGATGGTCAGTAAGTATTTGCTGAATAAATTCATGAATGTGTTTTACTGTTCCTCTCATTATTGAATTCTTTTCTATATTTTATATACCAAAGAGAGCCATTTAGTCTGTGTATGAACATTCCAACTCACTGAAAACTTACAAAACTCTGAGGCTGCTGCTTTCATTGGTGGATCATTTTAATTATTAGATCTTTCTCTTTTTTCTTGAGTTAGATTTTATCACCCTGTAATTTCCATCCTTAGGTTTTAGTTTGGTTTTATGGGAAAACATTAAAATAAATCCACTTCCCCTTCACATGAAAGTTCATTACATATTTCAAGACAGATATCATGTCCCCCATATAATTCTGTTCTTCTCCAAGTGAAACTGCCATTTTCCAAGTGATAGTGTTCCTAGTTCCCTAACCACCTTTATTCCTCTTTTTCATTTTTTGACCAACGTCTCTAATACATTTATTTTATCATTTACAAAGTAATGAGTAAATTTTGAGCTGAGAACTTTGATAAATAATTTCTATATATTATTTTATTTTAACATCCACAGCAACCATGGAAAAATACAGTTTTCTTAGTGAAAACATTGCACGATGGCTACTAACTAATAGACATAATTTAGATTCACACTGGCTCTAAATAACTGCAAAGCCATATGCAATTCACCTCTGTTTTCTGTGCTTCAGTTTTCTCTTCACTAAAATAGAGGATTAGAATCACTCCTACCTCTTAGGAATGTTGTAAAAATTAAATGAGGCCAGGTGTGGTGGTACACACCTGTAATCCCAGGGGCTAGGGAGGCAGAGGCAGGAGGATCGCAAGTTCGAGACTATAGGCAGTCTTCGTAATTTAGCAAGACACTGTCTCAAAAAAGGTAAAAAAGAATGAACTGGGCATGCAACTCAGTGGCCCAGCACTTGCAAACATGCAACCGTGAGGCCCTGGGTTCAACCCCCAGTACCACACACACACACACACACACACACACACACACACACACACACACTAGATTAAATGAGTTAATATTTGTAAGCATTTAGAAAAGATCTGCCTCATAAAAATCATTATGAATGTTTGTGAAGGCCAAGCTTTCTCTGTGTGCTATATCGCTTCCCTTTAAAGTATTTTTTCTTCTAATATGCACACATCCTAACCTCTAGAACCTGCAAATATTATCTTGCATTACCTGAAAAAAAAATGTGCAGATGTGGTTAAGTCAGGGATCCCGTAATGGGACAATTATCCTGGATTATCCAGGTGGACCTCATGTCATCACCTGGTTCCTTCTAAGAAGGATGCAGAAGTCAGAGTCAGAGAGAAGGACATATAACCAAAGAAGCAGTGACTGGAGTGACACACTTTGAAGATAGAGGAAGGGGCCACAAGCCAAGGAATTCAGGTAGATTTTTTTCGAATCTAAAAATAGCAAGAAAATAGATTCTTCTCTACAGCCTCCAGATAAAGGGAACCGAGTTTCAGACCTTTGCCTTTCAGAACTATAAGAGAACAAACAAACAATAACAAGTGCTATTTTCTGCCACCAGGTTTTTTGAGTAAGGTTGTATGTATGTATGTATTTATTTATTTATTTATTCCCCTCCCCCTGGCAGCCACAGGAATTTAACAGAATGTTGTCAAAACTGTCTGAAACCTTGCATTAGAAATAACTCAAATATAAAGAACTTGAATTGCTACTGTGATGGGTATTGTAGATGTTGTATTTCCCATCAATGTGTAGAAAAACACATCTTGCATTCAGAAGATTCCCAGTTATTACATGTGATTTTCCTAACAGCCTTGGGAAAAGGATTTAACAAAAAGCCTATCTAAGACATTAGATCTGCCCTACTTTTCTTGTTGTTGTTGTTGTTAGGTGCCGTCGAGTCGATATCTGACTCATAGCGACCCTCATAGGGTTTTCAATGGCTGTTTCAGAATTGCCTTGGGAGTGGATTGCCAGGCCCTTCTCCCCTTTGTGTGGTGCTGGGAATTGAACTCGGGACCTCAGAGACTGCAGCGCAGCGCTCTACCAACTGAGCTTGGGCTGGGATTTAACTCAGTTGGTAGAGTGCTGCTCTGCAGTCTCTGAGGTCCTGAGTTCAATTCCCAGCACCGAAAAATGGGAGAAGGACGTGGCAACCCACTCCCAAGGCAATCCCGAAACAATCAGCCGTTGAAAACCCTCTGAGGGTCACTATGAGTCGGATACAGACTCGATGGCACTACTTTTCTTGGGTCTCACTAATGCTCATGACAATCTGTGTGCAGGGAATTTTCTCTTTTCTGGTGCCTTTGTCTTCATCCTGTATTAGATCTCCTTCTCCATTACCCTTGGGGCCTCCTATGGATCTTTGAGAGTGAATGCACCTGTGTCTTCTCCTAGATCCCCAATATTCTACCTATAACATTATTCATAGTAACAACAATTTATTAGGTACCTACTATATATCATAGCTGGGGTTTAGCTTAGTTGGTAGAGTGCTGCTTCGAATTCTCTGAGGACCCAGGTTCTATCCCCAGCACCACAAAAATGGGAGAAGGACATGGCAATCTACTCCCAATGTAATCCCAAAACAATCAGCCATTAAAAACCCTATGAGAGTTGCCCTGAGTCAGATCTCACTCAATAACACCTAACAACAACAACAACTATGTATCAAATGTGTGCTAGGGTTTGGCTCAGGGCTCTCTGAGGCCCTGTGTTCAATCTCCAAAACCATAAAAGTGAGAGAAGGATGTGGCAGTCCACTTCCTAAATAATCTTGAAAACAATCAACCATTGAAAACCTGGTAAGGGTCGCTATAAGTCGGACACAACTCTAGAGCACCCAACAACATCGTGTATCAAGTACTATCAGGCATTTAGAGTATTAAATTTTTATAGCAATAATGATCGCTAAATTATATTGTTAACATAATAAATTATTATTAAGATAACAATAAGAATTTATATTTGAATATATGAGTATTATTTTTCTGACTTTTTCCCCATATTTGGACAGAATCAATTTTATTCATTTCCCTAAATCTTGTTAAATATATTAAATAGTAAAAGATGTTTCAAAGATTTTGTGGCCGTACTTAAAAATATTACTCAAGTCAGTTTCCTAAACCTGTGTATTTGTCTCCAGAGGGCCTTAAAAGTTAGAAATCTGAGACCTAAGAATTACTTCCAATATATTAATAAGTGAAAATTTTGGGAAAGTTTAAGTTTACATTGAATTATGAATCTACTCTTTATAGAAATCAGAATTTTTGCAACTTTGAATCTGACTAATAATTAAACTCACATAGATTTATCAATGAACACATTATAAGAATGGCTGATGTTAATATTTACTTGTAATTCTACCAAAAAGTTACCCGAGGAAGATATATAACTTATTTCTGAATGTTCTAGTGTCCTAGGGATCTTGTTACAACTTACTACATAGTGGCTTACAACAATAGAGATTTATTCAGAAGTTCAAAATTAAGTTGTTAGCAGGGGTGATACTTTTTAGGGGCATAGAGAAATAGTGGCATACTTCTCTCCTAGCACAACTCTCATTTCTGATTACAAAGTGCTCTTGTCTATGTATTTTTGTCTTTTTTTTCCAGTAACACCAGTCCTATTGGGTTAGGAACCCTACCTTATTCCAATACAGCCTCATCTTAATTTGCATCTGAAGTACATCTGCAAAGACCTCATATCCAAATAAGGTCACATTCATAACTATACAGAATTAGGACTTCATCATATTTTGGGTGAGGGAGAAGCCACAATTCAATTCACAAATGTAAGGAAAATGAGAAATCAGTAAAGTAATTGGAGGTTCATATTCAGAACATGAACCCAGGATTTTTGTCTTTATACAATATGCTCTTGACTTCTTTTTCCTCCTTCTTGGTAAATTCTACTTTATTTTTCATGAATTCATAGAGTACTTCTTTAATAGGATGCTTTAGATTTTCATGGGACTTAAAATTAAGCTCGTTAGTCCTTAGTTTCCAAAATTTATCTTTCTTTTTTCCATTTTTAGGAAGTTTTTCTTACTGTTTGGTTGCTCAAATACTTTTCTTATTTCCAAGCTGAAATAATTGGTCTAGAGCTGGACTTTTAAATTTATTTAGATGGGTTTTCTGATCCCTTATTACCTATACTCCAATATTGAGTTTCAATTTCATTTTAGTGTTAGTTTTATTTATTTTAGTTTAAAGCATAATTTGCAACTGAGTAGTTATTGTCTCTACATGTATGCTCCTGGGCTGATGTTTATAGTAAAAAAAACACTGGTATCTTCATAGAACCACTTTCCATTTCCAATTCTTCAAATGTCTACTAGTAGGAGTCTGGCAATGCTAACTGGGGCACAAATGATCAAATTTACAGCTACATATATTAGGTAACTAACCAATCCAACAATAGTTATTGAATTCTTATTATGTGCCAAGGGCTGCACAAGGTAGGGATTCCTGTAGCATATCAAACAGCATTTAAGAAATAGTGCCTTTAAGGAGCTTGCATTCTACCCAGGGGTTTACAGAAGTGTAAACAGATAATTGAAATATGCCAACTGCTATGAAAGAACACAACCTTCGGTATGGATTGGGCCTCAACATCATGAAAACAAAAATTCTTACAACTGGGTCAGTAAACAACTTCATGATAAATGAAGAAAAGATTGAGGTTGTCCAAGATGTTGCTTTACTTGATTGTACAATCATTACCTATGGAAGCAGCAGTCAAGATACCAAAAGACTCGTTGTATTGGGAAAAGCTATTACAAAAGACCTCTTTAAAAGTTGAAAAGTAATGATGTTACATTGAAGATGAAGGTGCTCCTGACTCATGCCATTGTATTTTCAGTTGCATCATATGGTTGTGAAAGCTGTACATTGAATAAGGGAGACAGGAAAAGAATTGATGCTTTTGAATTATGATGCTGGAGACAAATATTGAATATATCACGGACTGCAAAAAGAACTAACAGATCTGTCCTGGGAGAAGTGCAACCAGAGTGCTCCTTGGAAGCAAGGTTTGCTAGACTACATATTATGTATTTTGGAAATGTTGTCAGGAGGAACCAATCCCTGGAGATTTATCACGTTTGGGAGAGTGATGAGTCAAAAAAAAAAAAAAAAAAAAAAAAGAAGACCCTCAACTAGATGGATTGACAGAGTGTATGCAACAATGGGCTTAGCATAAAAAAGGTTGTGTGCCTGGTACAGAGTTGGGGAGTTTTTTGTTCTGACTATGAGTCAGACTCAACTTGATGGCACCTAACAACAATACAACAACAACAACAAAAAATGAAAATAATTGAGCAAAGATATTGAGAGTATACAAGAGAAATACTGTACCAGCCTTAAAATATTTGTTAGTATTACACTTGGTAATTAGTTATATTCTCTCAAATACTGTTTCCTTTTTATTCCAGATAATATACATCTACTTGTTGAAAGCCCACACTCCCTTTATAGATCATGCTATGCCTAGGCATGACCCTGTCGCATGGAGTATCCAGTATATATTTTAGCCTTATGATAATGTACAACATAAATCATATGACAACGGTGTTATTGAAGTTGAGTGATAATATCCTCTTTTTTTGGTCTTTGGAGAATCCTGACAATGATAGAGTTCTGTAGAAAAGCATTAGGAAAAAAAGTTGGCATGGCATCTTATAAATGCTTATATCAGAGTTTACCTAAGAGAGGTTACTTAAAGATAGGATTTATAGCATTAATTCTAAATTTGCTGGGGCATATTTATTAATCCAGCCACTTCTCATTATTAGAATGTCTTACATGGTATGTGATTTTATAGAGACTAGATACATTGAACAGGTACACTGAACAAGAATTTGGATGGGTGTTCACTAGACATTCAGTTCCTCTAGCAGCTTCTTTGTTTTAAGTTCATTGTCTTTTAAGAGGTTACTTCGAGGACAGCACTGTTTTCATTCTGCACAGCTCAAGTCAGAAACTGAGTAGGGGGAAATGCAGTGTCTATTGTGGTCTCTTTTTCTATGTGATAGTTGTTCTATTTTGTGTTTGTTTCTCCTTTAATGAGGATACAACTTTCATCCAGGGATGTGTGGGTCACTTGTTAGTGCACTTAAATACACCAAGGCACTCCACCAGCTGGAAATTGTGACTTGTAGTTGAATTATTTTTCCACAGCGAATGGTTTTCCTTTTGACATATTTTAATATACTTGCACACTGAGAGCAAGAGTGGGTGAACAGAAAACAGACTGTTTTATTAACCCAGCAGTCACCTTTGAGGTTTGTACATGTCCACTTTTTTTCCTGCCTTTGTACATAATCCCAAGAGACTGGTACCTGGCTTTGCTCAGAATAACAAAGTCAGGCACAAATCTCCAAACACAATTGTTAGCTGAATGCCAACTGTTTCTTCTCATCTTTTTTTTTTTAACTTGAGCATTAAGAATTGTATCTTTATTGGCAAACCATAACCATTTAAGAATAAGTTTATTTTTCGATTTCAGATGCTTTCTCTTAACATTGACTAGATTTGCTTCATAATATGTAATCTAAGATGATAAAACAAAATAATTTTTTGCATGTATTTTGCAGAGCTTCTTTTTCAAATCCACTAATAGTGAGAAGAAAAGAAAAAAAAATATGTTACAAGCTTCAACTGGACTCCAATTTCAGCTGAAAGCACAATTAGGAGAAAAAGAGAGGAGACTTCAATTCAGTCAGGAATCCAGGGCCCAACAGACACAGTTCCACCTGCAATTTTCATACCAACCCATATTTCATAGATTTTTCCCAGTAAGAACAGAAATTTCTTCAGGTCAATTGCCATCCTTTTCTGAGATATTTGTCTATCCACATATAAAGACATAATTTCTAGATAAATACAGTAGGTAAGTACCTGTGAAATTCCATGCATTTTAATTATATTCAAACATCGAAGAAAAAATAAGAACAAAAAATCTAGGCCTTCTTCCTAATTCCCAGTAAGTGACTACAATTCACAATAAGTGGCTCATCTAGAACCATGAAAATCTTAGAACAATAAAGCATCCAGAGTGCATAATTTTCTCTTTCCTATCATCATCTTTTATATCATCATCATGACAATTATACTATTTGATATTTTGAAACTCTTTGTTCTTTACAAAAAAGTTTCAGGTCACCTGATTTGGCTCTCCAAACCAGTCAGTGAGGTGTACCATGTGAGTAGGAAGATTCTTTAATAGCAACAAACCTTTTAAAATCCTTCCAAGACTTATAAAACACAAATAAGTGATGGAGTGTGGAGAAGAGACATGTTCTTCAAGTTTGAATTTGGGATCTGTATGGTTGGCTTTAGGATATTGAGCCTTACAAAGCATTTCTTTGTTTGGTTATTCACTGTGAAAGATAATAATTATTCCAAAAAAGTGGTCATGAAGTTTGATGGTTATTTTTTGTGGAGGATCTATCTTTGTGTGGGTAGCTGTATTAGTCAGTGGTCATCATTGCCACAGAAAAACTGACTGAAACAGCCTCATGGGTGAAGAGGTATTTATTGGGAGCTCACAGTTGAATGATCAGTCCATAATGGCATCAGGGCAGGGATGGTGGTGGTGGTAGCAGGGTCTATGGCAAATGACCTTGTGGCATCAGAGGGCAGGAGGCAGTAGAGCCCAGAACCACAGGTCTGGGTAACAACCTCCAAGGGCCCACCCCCATTGACCACCTCCACAAAGCTGAGTCCTGCCTCCTTAAGTTTCCATGGCTTCTGTAGACAGTGCCATCAGCGGGGGATCAAATGTTCAAGCACATGACATTTGAGGGATATTTTATATTCAAATCATGGCAGTAGCAAACATATCTTAAGTGGGATTATTGTATTAGCATAGAAACTTAGAGTAAATAACTTTGAAGACAAACACTGAGTATAGGATCCTCTGTCAGTGACTTATTGTAGATCACATACCAAGTAAATGGCAGAAGCAAGATTGGAACCCATGGCTTCTGACTTTTTTTTTTTTTTGGTGGTACTGTGGGTTGAACCCAGGGCCTTGCACTTGCATGCTTTGCAAGTGCTGTACCACTGAGCTGCACCTCCAGCTCATTTTTTTATCTTTTTGAGACAGGGTCTTGCTAAATTATGCAGACTGCCTCTAGTCTCAAACTTTTGGTCCTTCTGCCCCTGCCTCACAAGGATTGCAGGGATTACAGGCGTGTGCCACTGTGCCCAGCTTGGCTTCTGACTTTCAGTACGATTTTAGAATTTGGTTTAGCTGAAATACTATAACTTGAGCATTTGCTTTAGGCCAAGTTCTTGAGCTGTGTTACTAGGGTAGAAATATGAAGAGAGACCTTGCTATGAGGGTTTTATAATGTAGAAGGAGAAAATAAATAAATACAATAAAAGAAAGTCTGTGTATCATAGGTGTGGTGATTAATATTAAATATGGGTTTGATGGTGTCAAAGAAGGCTTTGTTACTGTGGAGGCATTTGATTGGGCCTAAATGTATTGGTACATCCATTGACAGGATATAGGTATATCAATCACATTTGTTTAGCTTTCATGTTATATATATTCTTCTTCTTCTTTTTTGTTTTTTTGCAGTACTTGGGGTTGAACCCAGGGCCTCACACTTGCATGCTCAGCAAGTGAGAGACCACTGAGATGCACCCTCAACCCATTTTTTTACTTTTTGAGATAGGGTCTCGCTAAGTTACGTGGACTGCATCTGGTCTCAAACTTGCGATCCTCCTGCCGCAGCTTCCTCAGGCACTGGGATTAGAGGTGAGCACCACCACACCTGGCATGTTATATATATTCTTAAAAAACAAGTCTATTCTATTAACTTCTAGTGAAATTTTAATCAAAAAAGGCTTGTTATAAGGTAAACATACAAAAACCATTGCTCCTTCCAGTAACTGATGTTTTGTTTATAATTATTTCTAACATTATTATATTTTCTTTTAGTCCTTGCAATTTTTGTTCCCAAGATATATTTTAAATAGATAAGATTCTAATGGAGAACATACCTAAAATTCTGAGATCTATAATCTTTGTCTTCTTTGGTCTGCATTATCATTATCCTCACATGCTCATTATCAAACCAATATATTTTTGGCATTGATTAAGTGTTATAAGAAAGGCATCATAGTAAGCACTTTGCACCCATTATTCCAATTCTCCAGGTATCTATTATAATAGCTGTTAGCCCCGTTTTGCAGATAATGAATGGAGGCAGAGAGATTCTAAGAAATTATCTTGAAATTGCATAATTAGCAGAAATGTTTTGTCCTAGGACAATGATGATGTTGGCAGTTCTTACTTGTCTGTCTTATTTGGTTTTACCTTTTTCTTACTAGCTTTATTAGTAAGATCTGAGATGATTTATAGTAAGAATAGTCCAGTTTGAAGTTGATTAAGCCAAAGATACAATTTGTTAGTTCCTATAACCAGGAACTCCCATGTGTTTGTCAGCTTGTTAATACTATGGGAACTTGCCTGTTGCTGTGATGCTGAAAACTATGCCACTGATATCTCAGATATCAACAGGGCCATCCATGGAGGACAGTTTTTATCTGAGCTTCTAAGGCAAACTATGGTGAGGGACTCAGCAGTCCACTCCTGAAAGAATTAATCATTGAAAATTCTATAAATAGCAAAGAAGCACTATCAAACATAATGCTGGAAAATAAGCCTCCCCAAGTTGGAGGGCATTCAAAAGATGACTGGGAAAGGTTACCCCCTCAAAGTGGAGTCAACTGTAATGACAAGAATGGAGTAAAGTCACTGGGACTTTCCTTTGCTGGTGTGGTACGACTCAAAACAAGAAGAAACACAGTGACTGCAACATTGGGCTTAAACATAAAAAGATCTTGTGCATGGCACAGTGTTGGGTAGTGTATTGTTCTGCTATAGAAAGGATAGCTATGAGTTGGATCTGACTCCACAGCACCCAACAAAACAAAATTATCAAGAAGGAGAGCTGATGTCAGTGATGAATGGAACCAGAACTTCAAGTATCTTTCAGAACTTCTCTTTCTCTCATTTGTGCTTATTACTATGTATTGTGTTTGTTCTCAGACTAGCTTCTCCTTACAGAAAATTGTGTAGGCCTCAGTTCTTCCAGGCTCACATCCTCCTGGGTTGCAACCAAGGAAAATGAGGACTCAGGTTACTGAGCTCCAGGGTGAAAAGTCCCAAGGAAGATTAGCTGGAACATATATCAGTCCTTTGGCTGGTCGCTATGACTCATATGGTGTGTGGTAGGCTCAGTTTTTATTGGTCAGGTGTTCACTTTTATGGCTGTAGGAAGAGAAGGAGGGAAATTTTCTATCAGAATTGGAGGAGGATACCCCAGTTTACATCTATTAACACAGATCATTACCATACCTATTCTCTATGCCTTAGTTAACTCTCTACCATGTAACACTCAAGGTGATTAGATCTCTTAAATCACATCTGCAAGATGGAGGGATTTAGGCTGTGTTTGTCCATTAAGCCAAACTGTCAAATTGGTTTTGAACATTTAAAGTAGATTTGGCCCAGATATGTTTTTTATATGTGAAACATTTGGTCAGTTTTGTTTTTGGTTAGCATATAGAGCATCTTAGAACTTGATTAAAACTATGTGATGTGATAAGAATTAAATTTCTGGGTTTAAAAATCTGAGGAACAGATCTTTTTCTGTCGTGTCTTTATGAAGGTACTTGCCACTTTGACCTGTGTTTGAAGTCATCAGCCAGCTCAGAATTTTGACTTTTTAAATCTTGAGACATACTCCTATCAAAGATTCTAAGCCTTAGAGATTCATATTATGATAAGTGCATTTTAAAGGCCATGAAACTTCTGGAGAGCATGTTGTAATGTGTTTCAATAAATATTTATTAGTTTATTTTAAAGAATGAAATTAGGCTATTTGGTGGTACATGAAATGAGAATGTTCTTTAATAAACAGAATAATGTTTCTTTCCAAGCACATATCATGTGCCAACCCAGTAGTGAACGTGAACAGAGATACTCTATGTGGGAAGCTTTATCTTCTTGGAATGTCTAATTTAATTTTGCTGATTATGTGTAGAAAGGTCTGAAAATATGAGAAAAATGTTGTCTCTTTCTTTTCTATAACAAATTCAAACTTTTCTTGAATTTTTCGCCACTTTCCCAGCACTTATGTCTTACTGGGAGGTGGTGTGTGGTAAGAAATGAGAAAGAGAAGATAGTTGATTGGGGAGAGGGAAATGGAATGACAATGTAACTTGCCAGTTATAAATGTCACAAAACCTTTCAGTTTAAAGTGCTGATTTAAGATTAAGTCTGTCTCTTTGACAAACCTTCAGACTGTGGTGTATATGAGGCAGAGCTTCCATGTCTTTATTTCTGCTGAGATGGCTTTCTCTGAGAAGTTCCTTTCTCTGCCTGGCCACTTGATTTTCTGCTAGTATCTGCTACTAAGTCTATGGCTAGTGGGATTCATTGCCTGTTTTTCAAGCAATGGCACTGTCTATGGCCAGAGTCAATGAACAAGGGGCTTAACCTACAGAGTCCAGGGTGGACCCTCCTCTCCACTGGGGGCCTGCAAAGATACTTGCAAATCACTACTTTTGATATGCTGAGATCACTCAATACTATCAGAATTCTAACTGAGAGAAGTGACAAAAATACCTCTTCTTTATATTTCTTCTTTCTGTTGGAGTTTCTAGCCTTTTGCAAACTCTCCAATACATACACACTATGCAATGGCTTTGTCCCAGAGTAGGGAATCAAGACTCTCTTGTTCATCCTCTGGTCTCCCTTTGTCCTCCTCATGTATGTATGTATGTATGTATGTGTACACACACACACACATATGTATATGTGTGTGTGTGTGTGTGTGTGTGTGTATATATATATATATATATATATATATATATATATATATATGAAGCAACCTATTCTCTTTGCTCTGCTAGGAACTTTCCGTATCTTCCTTTTTCCAGTGTTACTATTCATTTTCTTTGGGGCTCTGGATGTCAAGAATGGAGTTGGATACAAAAAAGGAAAAATACCAAAGGGTGTATATCAAAGATATTAATCCTGATACAGAGGTAAAACTTATCAAACAAGAGCAGTAGATAGTGAAAAAAGGGCAACTGTAGATTTAGTTTCTAAATCTTCTATGATTATATCCACTTTTTCTAGTTGTACTTTTGTTGTGTTGTTAGGTACCATCAGGTCCTGTCCAACTCATAGCGAACTTCAAAGGGTTTTCAATGGCTGATTGTTTCAGGATTGTTTCAGAAGTGGATTGCCATGTCCTTTTCCCATTTTTGCAGTGCTGGGATCAAACCAGTGTCCTCAGAGAGTGTGAGCAGAACTTCACCATTTTAGCTAAACCCTAGTCCAGTTGTACTTTAAGTGTTCTAAATTTGTTAAGTAGCCTGTAGAATTTGATCATCTCATGTATAAATCTCATTTAAATTTATGTTGGACATCCTTTTTGAAGTTGTTTCAAAGAATTCTTAAAGTCTCCTTTTTTAAACAAAGCTGAGTCCAAAAAATTATATCAAGTTGACCTACATATTATATCTTACATACTTTAAAAGTCCTTCTGCCTTTAGTGTTGGTAAAAGGGACAGAAATTACAGATCAAAGCTGAGAAACAAAAAGACAACTATGCATTATCTTGAAACATTTTGTTGATCGGAATAAAGTTATGTTTTCCTCCAAAGTTGCCTTTTGTTTTAAGAGGAGTGCATGTTTTAGACTTGGGCACATATATCTACTATTATCTGATAATGAGTAATAGATGAACTGAAGTGGATCAATACTGTAATCAAGAAGCCAAAGAAGTCACCTAATCTCCATTGTGTTGCCTGAATAACATGAGCTATGCCTGAGACTTGCAGCATCTTGTTTTTGTTGTTAGGTGCCTTTGAATTTGTAGTCTGACTCATAGCCACCCTAGGTACCACAGACGAAACACTATTGCTAGTACTTCTCTGTTATTCATAGGGTTTTCAATGGCTGATTATTTTTAGGAGTGGGTTACCAAGTCCTTCTCCCGAACCTACAGCACCTGGTGTTCCCAGTCAGTGTCCCATCCAAGTATTCACCAGGCCTGATCCTGTTTAGCTTCAGAAAACTAACGGTACAACTGCAGGTTTGTAGCATGTAGTGCCCTGGAAAATAACTATAACTCAAGAGCTTACTAATGGAGAAAAACGGCTCACCAAAGCTGAGGAGAGTAAGTGTGGGAGTCATCTTTTCTTACTCAGATACTTAGAATTGTCAAAGATAAGGCAATCTAGCACTGTGATTCTTGCTAATCAATATCCACATCTCAGGGTCTATCTTGATTTTAGGTAATGAAGCAGAGAATTATATAATCTTTAGGGTCATATATTGCAACATCCAGAGAAATTAAGATATAAATATTTTCCCTCTTCTTTGCTATTATTGGTCTATAATTTCCTTTTACTTATCTTGAAATATAGAAAATTAGTCACCTTTAACTTCATAATCGTCCTCCATAAATGTAAAGACTGTTGCCCATTTTCAGCTTTTCCTTGAATGACTCCTTTTTTGAGGCTTTTATTAACTTACTGTGTCTAGCAGTCACCTTTTAAAATTTCTTGTATTTACTTGAAAATCCTTCATGGGCTTGAACAAAAACTATTTCTTTAGAACTTTAAGATAACATATGTTGTTATTTGTTGTTAGGTGCCATCTAGTCAGGTCTGACCCATAGTGATCTTATGTATAACAGAATGAAAGACTACCTGACATTGTGCCATATCCGGCACTATATCAGTGCTTCTTTGCTATTCATAGGGTTTCCAATGATTGATTGTTTCAGGAGTGGGCTGCCAAGTCCTTCTCCCATTTTTATGGTGCTGGTGATCGAACCTAGGGCTTCAGAGAACACAGAGCATCACTGGATCAACTGAGCTAAGCTCCAGCCCCAAGATAATATATACTGAACATATAACTTTGTTCTGCTAATTTTTAGTAGCAAAACTGCTTTACTCATTTTTATTTTATCCATACATATTAGTTATGTGTTCTTTTCCACTTCAATGTGTATAGATATTTATTATGTTTTGATTCATACATAAATCACTCCAGTGATTCTTCTACTGCCAGAATAAACAAGGAATATGGTGCTGATTTTTTCTAGTAACTCCCATAAAGTGAATAATGGGCTCTATAAATGTTACCTGACCCTGTGAGTGAAACTTCAAACATAGATAATTAAGAAAATCAGGAGTAGTATATATTTCCATTCCAAATTACATCTTTAATTTTGACGTACAACTACATATACTAAGAGATTCAGTGCAAAATATAAGGAAATGTCATGTCTTGGCTATTTGCTAATTATTTTTGTTTACTAGATTTCAAGAGTTGCCAGTTCTGGCTTTCCTTGTTGTTTTCTAGAGTTTAGGTTCAGGGCAGTGACTTTCTATAATTTTTTTTGAGACATGCCCATTTTGACTGCTCTGTATATTGTATAAAGAGCAGCTTTGATAGAAACACTTTACTTTCTAAAAGCCTTATCTGAGAGAAAGCAAGCTTTCCAATATTCTGTGTTTTTGTTGGCTCCAAGTGACAACAGTATCCCTTTGCTGGGCATTGGAAGATCTAGTCCCACTCCCTGTTCTGCTTCCTCAGGGTTTCTGTTATGTTTATTGGCTAATTGTTTGACTTCTCCACAGAAAATGGAAGCTTTGTGGGAAATATGGTCTGATTTATAAGTGCAGCTGTGGTGGCTAGAACATTGTAGGTCCTTGTGAAATGTGTGATTAATATATGATTTTACTTTACATTCTTGTTCTTGAGATTCTTCGCTTCTGACTTTTTATACTATCCCAAACAAATCTATCCATTACCATGGCTTTAATGTAAATGCTAATAACCTACAAATATTTGTCTCCAATTAAGAGCCCTTCTCAGAGCTACACATCCATGTATCCAATTACTGCATAGATACAAACTAGATTAGTAATCTAGTGTCTCCAATACGTTTCCAAAATAAGTCAAAACAAAGACCCTGCTTGTTTTTCACTGTGTTGTAGTTCTTTCTTTCTATTTTTTATAATTCTTAAATACACTGTACCATTATCAAATCAGGATCGTTAATACTTCCATCTCCTTAAACATTTTACAAAAATTTTTTATTAACATGTAGTTAATGTGTAGAGACAATTGTATATATTTATGAGGTATAGTATGATATTTTGAAATTGCATATAGTATATTGGAATTCATTATGAGATTTTCATAGAATTGCAACTTGTATTTTGCAGTTGTTTTCTTCCTTTCTACTGGCATATATTGCTTATCCTCCTCTTCTCAATGTTGCCATCCATCTCTCCTCCTACTAGTCCCCTCCATCCTCATGATGAGTCCCCTTGTATTTTCCAGAATTAGTACTGTGATGTGTTTCACAACTGGAATGTTTATTGATGTGCTTGCTCAGATCTTCAAAGTGGGCTCATTCTTTCATCTTCTTACTCCTTTATCCCTGTTATTGCAAAATCCCATTGAATCTCCCTCACAAATTGTTCTGAAATCTATCCAGTTTTCTCTCTTGCTACTGCCTTTTGCCCATTCAAAGTCATCATCATTTCTCATCTTTATCACTATAGTGCTCCACATTGGCGTCCATGTTTCCGGTCTTGTTCCCATCCAATTTGTCCCCACTTTGTGTCCCCAGAGATGAATTATCATGTAAATGTGACTGTGCTATCATTTTCTCCAAGGAGCAAACACACTGTGTTAGTTTTGCATAAATGTAACTAATATCTGAGAAAAAACAAGTTAAGGGAAGGAATTATTTATCTATTTCAGTTTCAGAGGGTTCAGTCCCTGGTCACTTGCCTCTGAATTTCTGGGCTCATTGTGAGGCAGACAATCATAGAGATGGGCATGTGTAGAGGAAGAGAGCTGTTCACTTCATGGTAGACAGGAAACAGAGTGGAAGGGACCGGAGACAAGATGCCTCCAAGGACTTGCCACCAGTGACCTACTTTTTCCACCTCCTGAAGTTTCCAGAACCTTCCAAAATAATATCACTAGAAGGAAACCAAGTCCCCAATATATAAACCTTTTTGAGGGATATTTCATATCCAGATCAGAGTGTATGACCACAGACATTTTCCAGTGATTTCTCATTCTCTTATTATAAAGCCTACTTCCTTAAATTGACGGGAATAAGGTAGTGAATCCTTACCTCTCTTACCTTTCTTGATTTCAGAACTGGGAAGAGTAAACAAATTGCAAAATTGATCCTTAGGCAGTTTCTCTTACATTATACTTTTCATCAGTTAGATGATAGCTGGAAGCCAGGTAGAAAAACTTTGAGACTATATTCTCCAATAAGTATATTGTATCTTATTTTTCCATATGAATAACTAAGGATAGATTACTAAACAGAGGGAAAAAAAGGGGGGGAATTCACCTGATAAAAATTAAAGAACTCCTCCAATGCTCCTTAAAATTGAAAGACCATAAAAGGATACTAGTAAGCCAAGCTTAGCATTTTCCTTAAGAATCATCTTTGTATCTGCTCCAAACTATGAACAGTGTTCAGTTGAATCACAGTTTTCAGACATTAGTTAATGGCAAAATTATTTTTACCTAGAAAAATTTCAAAACAATTGTCATTTGTTTCTCATGGGCATAGACATGTATCAATAATGTCCTCAAGCATTTTCTAATTCTGAGACATGACTTATACCTTTTAATAATTTATAGTTACTCATTATTGCCCTTCTCTACTATTCCCAAGCTCTTTTATTCAATCATTGTTATTTTAAAAGTGAAAATTCCTTTGCAGGTTTTTATGAACAAAACACACCTTTCTACAACTAATTATTTTAGTTGCCAGTCAGGTCTACTATTGGGGCAAACCGCACAAATAATTTTAAAAGCAACATCTATTTTAAACTTATTTAAAATAGTTACTTTCTGATTCTCCTTTTATGTTCTTTTCTTCCATTACAGTGGGAGCATATTGCCATTGCCTACTCTTTCTTCACTGTTATTAATTTCCCCCTTTTATCCGGAAAAAGGATCTTGCCTTCTTTGATTCTCTTATTGATATTTTAAAAGGACATTTTTTTCCTCTCTTGCTATCTCTCTCAGGCAAGTCCCATCTCAATTGTCCTTTGTCATTCATTGTCAGTCTTTGTGTCCACCTCTCATCTTAGCCTAGCTTTTCCTTTCCTTTCCTTTTTTTTCTTTCTTTCCTTTTTTTTTTTTCTTTCCTTTTTTTTTTTTTTTTTTAGGGGTTGGTTTTGGTGATGGAAATGGAAGGTACTGGTGTTTGGAGTCTCATATCTGTTACAGAACTTATGTAAAATGCAATCATTTGCAAATGGACATGGCAGTAGATACCAAAAAGGCAAGATTTCTTTGTTTCAATAAATTGAAGCCTCATGCAACTCATATTCATTTAAAGAAAAAACCTTAACATAGAACTTCTAAATAACTAATAACAGGAAAATCCTAATTTGGGGTTCCAGTCACTGAAGATGAGGGGAGGCATCTGCCTCGGTCCTCCCACATGGCTTTTACACATGCATTTGTGGCTCAGGATGTTCTTGCTCTTTCTTTTTTCTCTGCCCATCTGCTAATACAGTCTGTTGTCACCATAACATGTTTTCAGAGCCTTGCCATAGGGCACAAGTGCCAAGCAATTATTTGTTGAGATAGATAGCCCACATAATACTGTAAGTGACATCTGTTCCATAGGAAATCTCTCCCTGGTGGCAGCAGTGTCATACTGGCAGCTCATAGGAATATCGGAATTGACATACAGGGACAATTGCCTGTTTCATCTTACTCGGAATTCTTACTCTGAAAGCATTTGATAGCAGATGTTTAAGAGGGCCATGTAACCCCCTGACTCTTTTTCTTGTTCTCTCTACACCTATAGTAATTGGCAATACTACACCATGGGGAAAATTTCTTCCTGACCCCAGCTGGTAACCAAATTATGCCCTAAAGCATGAAAACTGACATACTTTAACTTTTATTATAGCTAAGATGATGAAAAATTAAATGTTTTTCATATTAGTTTGCTTACTAGATTGGTTGGCCTAAGTAATTGCTCAAATAATAATACTAAATTACTTTTAGTAACTTACTATTTGGCAAAATTACAATGACAGATGTATATTTTATTCTTTTAAGAGTGATGATGTCCATGTTTAGAAATTAGTTCTTTTCCTTTAAACTATTTCAAATAGATGATAAGAAAAAATGGTCCACAGTCTACAATGGTCTAAGGCTTGAAGTTTTACATAATGGTATATTCAGGAAAACAGTTGGTTCTAACTAAACTCTGATTGTATTGATTTTTAGCCATTTGATATAAAGAAGGCAGGCAGAATTTGGAGCTATAATCATTTATTTATAAATTAAAAATACAATATGAGCAGGTGGTGACAGTGAAGTCCTGTAGTCCCAGTGACTCAGAAGGGGGAGGCAAGAGGATTGTAAATTTGAGATTAGAGGCAGTTTGTGTAATTTAGAGAGATCCTGTCTCAAAGTAAATAGTGAAAACAGAGGAGGAAGGTGTATCCTGGTGGTAGAGTGCGTGCAGAGAATGTACGAAGCTCTTGGTTCAGTTCTGCAGTATTGGGGGGAAAAAAACAGTAAATAAAATAAGTTAGGTTACAAAAAAGTTAGAATGGTATAATTATGAAGGCTTTTAAAAATAAGGATTGACGTGAAAGTACCCAACTACACAATTGGAGCAACTCATCTAAGTAACATATTTAAGTAAAATTTAAAGAATTATTAATAATAAGCTGCATTACCTTTAGATTGTTGCATACTAACTGCAGTGAAAGACAATGATCTAAAAAAAAATTCTTTTATCTCTTTATGACTAACTGTTTGCAGTATGGGCTGGATTCATGTTCTTGGTTCTTTTGCTGGTCATTCTGATCTCGTTTGATGACTAGGCTGGAGATCAGTAGTTTAAGACAGCTGTACTCAAAAGTCTGGTTTTTGGTGTTGACTCTTGGCTGGGCTTTATATCTCTAGCCAGACACATAGCAGGGATCTAAAAACAGAAAAGAAAAGGGCCAGCCCCTAATGTGGACATTATTTTAAATTTATATTTGGTCAGGCACGATAATACATATCTGTAACCCTAGCAACTCAGGAGGTGGAAGAAGGAGGATCACAAGTTGGAGGCCTGAGGCAGCCTGCATAACTTAGACTCTGTCTCAAAACAAAAAGTAAAAAATGGGCTAAGAGTACAACTCAGTGGTACAGCATTTGCAAAATCATGAGTGAGGCCCTGGGTTCAACCCTCCAGTGTTGGGGAAAAAAATTAAAAAACAAAACAAAATTTATGTTTGCATCACATCTCACGGGGTAAGTCAATATGGCTAAACTCAGAATTAGTGTGGGAGAAGATTAAAGAAGATTGAAGTGGATAAAAGCAGATGCATTTTATCAATTCATTTGGGGACTTTAACTGTAACCTACTATATGTCGTTGTCCAGGCTTATGAGTTGGCAGAAACTTATTTTACTAATTACCTAACACAACAACATGGCCATTAATAGAAAATTCTGTTAAATTCTGTGAATCTACAAGAGAATAGAATTGTGTAAACAACATTAAGATCAGTGAAACCAATTCCTTTATCAGATCCTTTTTTTTTATTATTATTATTATTATTATTATTATTATTATTATTTGTAGCACTAGGGAGTTGAGCTTAGGGCCTTTCTTACACATGCTGAGCAAGTGCTCTACTATTGAGTATATTTTTTATTTTGAGACAGGATCTCGCTAAGTTATGCAGGCTGCCTCTATCCTGGAACCTGCTAACCTCCTGGCTCGGCCTCCAGAGTAGCTGGAATTATGTGTGTGCAACATGGCACCCAGCTTCTTTATATATTTTAGATATAAATCTTTTGTAGTCTAGATGCTTTACAAAGATTTTCTTCCAGTATATATTTTTAACCTTTTAAGAGTACTTTTTACAGAACCAATATTTTTAGTTTTGATAAAGTCCAATTTACCAATTATTTCTTTAATAAATTGGGTTTTTAGTGACATGTCTAAGAACTCTTTTGATATATTGCTAGATTCAATTTGCTAATATTATATTGAGGATTTTTCATCTCAATCTATTATAGATATTTATCCATACTTTTCTTTCTTTCTTCCTTTGTTATTTTTTTGTCTGGTTTTGGTATTAGGATGATATTAACCTCATAAAATGAGTTGGGAAGTATTATTTCCTCACCTAATTTCTGGAAGATACTGTGTAGAGTTGGTTCCTCTTCTGGAAGATACTGTGTAGAGTTGGTGCCTCTTTTTAATGTTTGGTAGATTTCCCTATTAAACCATCTGGGGCTGCAGATATTTTTGTAAGCATTTAAATACAAACTCAATTACTTTAACAATTTTGGGGTGTTGAAGTCCCCAGTTCAAATGGTAGATTTGTCAATTTTTTCCTTTCAGTTCTATCGGTTCTTATTTTATGCATTTTGAAGAACTGTTTTTGGGTACATGTACACATAAGATTACTGATTTCTTGGTAGAGTCACTCTTTGACTACTACATAATATCTTTTTTGTTATTTCTGGCAAATTTCATTGTTCTGAAGTCTACTGTATGTGATATTAATATAGCCCTTTCTGTTTTTTTAAAATAATTTTTGCATTTTCCTACCCATTTGACCTACATATACTATTATGTTTGAGGTAAGTTTCTTGTAGGCAGCATACAATTTGATCATGTTTTTATTCATCCTAATAGTCTCAGCTTTTTAATTTATATATTTAGAACTTATAATTAATGCAACTATTGATATGTTAAGAGTTAAGTCGACCCCTTTATCTTTTATTTTCTCTCTGTTCTCTTTCTTACTCTTCTGTTTCCTTTTTCTTTTCTTTCTATGGATTACTTAGCCATGTTTTAAAATTTCATTTTGATTTATTTACACTATTTCTGAGTATGTATCATTTGTAGTATTTTTTGACTATTCTAGGTGTTACAGCATGCACATATCTATTGTTATGGGCTTATACTTCATAGTCTGTTGGTATTGGCATTTTGTCTCTTTGATTGAAGTGTAGAAAATTGATTTCCAGTTAGATTCCTCACCCCTGCCCATTTTCTAAATATAATTTCCCTAGGTTTCTGAATATTTTGAGTACAACACACTAGAAAGCATTAAACTTTTTGTGAACCCATCAAAAATTTTAAATTTTCATAAGGAAAAATCTCTTAAAACTCACCAATAAGAAAACAACCCAGTTTTTAAAATGGGCAAAAAGATATGTATAGGTATGTCACCAAAGAAGATATGTAAATGGAAAATAAGCTTATGAAAAGATGTTCAACATTACATTACAAAACTACAAATTAAAAAGGATAATGTGGTACCATTACACACCTCTGAGAATGGAAAAAATCCCAAACACTGAAAATAGCAAATGCTAGTAAGAATGTAGGGAAATAGAAAATTTCATTCATTGCTGATGAAAATGTAAAATGGTATGTGCATTTTGGAAGACAGTCTGGTTTTTGCTTCTAAAGCAAAATATAGTCTTAACATATGATTCAGCAATCACATTCCTTGAAATTTACTCAAATGAGATGAAAACATGTTTACTCAAAATCCTAAACATAAATACTCATATCACCTTTATTTATAATTGTCAAAAGTTGGAAGCAACAAAGATGATAGCCAAATTCACAAACAAATTGTAGCATATTAACATAATGAAAAATTATTCAGCAATAAAAAGAAATTATGTAAAGATATGGAGAAACCTTAAAATGCATATTACTAAGTGCAAGATATCAATCTGGAAAGGTTACATCCGTCATGATTTCAACTGTGTGATAGTCTACAAAGTCAACATAATAGAGATAGTAAAAATCCTGGTGGTAGGTACAGAGAATCCTAGGGAAATATAGAAGGAAGGATGAACTAGTAGATCCAAGGGAATTTTTGGAGTGGCAAACATTTTTTATGGCATTGTGTCAGTAGAGATGTGACATTATGCATTTGTCAAAATCCATATAACAAACACAAAAACTGAATATTAATGTAAAATATGAACTTGAGTTAATTAATAATAATGTATAAATATAGGTTCATCAATTATAACAAACCTTACTAATCTATTAAAAGGGCTGGGATTTAGCTCAGTTGGTAGAGTGCTGCACTGCAGTCTCTGAGGTCCTGAGTTCAATTCCCAGCACCACAAAAATGGGAAAAGGACGTGGCCATCCACTCCCAAGGCGATCCCAAAATAGTCAGCCATTGAAAACCCTATGGAGGGTCGCTATGAGTCGGATACTGACTTGACGGCACCTAACAGCAACAACAACAACAATCTATTAATAATGGGAAAACCATGGGAGAATGGGAAGGGAGGAGATATGAGAATTCTGTACTTCCTGTGTAAATACTTCTGCAAGCCCGAAACTAATATTAAAATGTCTAACATTTTTTAAAAGTTAGTGGAGAGTAGTCAGTCATATTTTCTCTTTTGTAAAGCAATTTTCTTGTCCTTCTTTCTTTTTTTGAATGTCCAAGCCTCCTTCTGTTATCATTTTCTTTCTGTTTAGAGAACTTCTCTTTGCCATTTTTTAAGACACAAGTTCTATTAGTTTTCTTTCATCGAAGAGTGGTTTCCCCTTTATACATGAGAAGTATTTTCAGTAGGCATAGCATTTGGAGTTGAAAAATCTTTCTTTTAGCATCTGAAACTATCGCCTTCTGGTCTCCAGGGTTTACAATAAGAAATTACTGTCAGCTGAACCAGTGCTTTCATATAGGTAATGAGTCATATTTCTCTCTAGTTACTTTTGACAGTTTTATTTTCCAATAGTTTTTATTTGTCTCTATTGTTTTAAAGTTTGATTATGACTCTTGGAATAGATTTCTAGGGTTATTTTCTATTTTTTGTTTCCTAAGATTCTTGAATCTGTAGATTTATGCCTTTTAACAATTTGGGAAAATTTTAGTCATTATTTATTTGAGTTTTCTTCTAACTCCACATACTTCATTCTCTCATTCTGAAACTCTGATGACAAATGTTAGCTTTCTTATTATTGTTCTACAGATATCTGAAGTTTTATTGATTTTTTTAAATGAAACTTTTTTTTTCAGAATGGATAAATTGTATTGGTCTATCCTTAGGTTCACACATTTTTATTCTCTATCATCTCTAGTTTACAACTGAATTCACAGTGAGATTTTAAAATTTAAGTTATTGTATTTTTCAGTTTTATAGTTTCCATTTGGTTCCTTTTTGTATCTATTTTATTTATTATTCATTAGTTTTAAGATAATTTAATATTGTCAGTTAAAACATTTTCATGATGCTGCCTTAAATTTTTAAGATATTTCAGTGTTGATATGTATTGACTGTCTTTTCTTACTCAGTTTATGACTTCTGATTGAATGCATGTTGAGTGATTTTCAATTGTATCTTTAACATTTTGGATTAGGAGACTCTGGGTCTTATTTCAATATTTTGTTTTAGTAGGCAGTGCCTCTGTTTAGGTGTAGGGCCACGGTAATATCAATAGGAAAATGAAGGAACGTTAAAAGACTTTGTGAAGAAACTTGGTATATATAGCTATCTATGGATATGTATGCCAAGGTGGGGTGTTACTGATGTTAGCTGAATTAATAAGAGACTGGGCACTGCAGTCAAAGTGCCTGGAAAATAGTTGGCACTACAACTATTCTGGATAATAAGATTTTTAATTAACAGAAAGAAGTGCAAATTTCACTTGAGACATTTTGAGTTTGAGTTTAGGATGGGGCATTGGAAGTAAGTAGCATTTGGATTAGACTTTAGGAAAGGAACTACAACTAATGCATAGATTTGGCAGTTAGCTACAGAGGCAATAGATAAAGTCAAGAGAAAAGTAGGTGAAGGATAGAATCTTGGAATAAAATTAGTAGTGAGAGACCAAGAAGAAGGAAGGAAAAGAGGAAAGATTGAGAGTGGTAGCTGAGAAAGAAGACATTATATGATGGATATCAAGCCAAGAAATATCCATGCATGAGATTATCCAAATGCTGTAGAAAAAATAAAAGGAAATGTGGAATTTATAGAGGCCGTTGGATTGAGGTGATCATAATTGGCCTTTGAAAGTGTCATAATTTCCAAAAATTTAGAAACATAAGCCAGCTTACAAAATACTATTGAATGATTTCAGTATACAAAAGTCTACTTTGGTAGTGAAAGTAGGAGAGGGGAACTGATGATAGTTTCTGGTTATATGGTGGTTAAGTCTTAAAGACAGAATGATATTGTATAGTACCTGCATGAGTCATACATTTTAGATATTATTAGGTATTACATGGAAAGCTTGGATTTTAACATGTTTCTGTGTATATGTGTATGTACACATAAGTTTGTACACTCATGGGCTATAATGTTACCTTTATGCCCATGCTTCATATCTCTTCCCTGAAGGATACACACTTTTGTTTTTGCAATTGTTATAGTGTAGTGATTATTTTCATTTTCAATAAAACAAAAACTTCATGAAAAAAATAGGTTTTAAGGTGAGTTAAGGCAACAAAGTTTTAAAATTTCAGTGGTATTATGGCCAAATATTAGACTGCATTTTGAAAAGGTCAAACTCTGAAAGGGATATTAAGTAACCCACTCTGTATTATAAATTCTGTAAATCTTGGATACCATTTTAATGATGCCTTTGCAAGTGGGTATTACACCTGTTAATTAAAGTTGAAAAAATAACCAACATTCTCATTATTAGTATCTATAAGTAGCAATTCATCTGCTGGATATCCCAGGCATATATATTTAAAACACAATGTGCTACATAAAATCAGTGATCCTAGGTTTAATTACCATCTGATGGGAGTTAGCAATTTAACTTCAATTCAGAGCATAAAGGTTAGGAATGGTGAGCTCATTCTACAATGCTGGTGCTATTATAATAATGAATGCTAAATTGACCACTGAATAAAAAAATAATAGTAGAGGAAATCTACCCACAAGCCAGGTAATCTGAAAGCCTACTACATTCCAAAGAAAATGCACTCTTATTTTTAATTTTTAGTTACATTCGTCATTACATGGTAGTGCTTATGAGATGTTAAAACTTGAAATCTAGTCTAGTGGTAGGCATAATGAGAAAAAAGTAATCATATTAACAGCAGTTGGTCTTGTCCATCTGACTTCAAACCAGTTCTGACATTTTTAAAACTGTTCAGATTACCAGATGTTGGGGGCAAATTCTCTGTAGTGTTTATGATCTCACACTCAGGAATCAAGATAATTTATGTCCTTTTCTACTTCCTTTATGTACTTAAATCTATCTCATATGTTGTTTTGTTGGTGTTCAAGCTCTCAGTTTTTTCTATGCTTGTTTTGTACCTTCAAATTTTTCTTGTAGTTTTTGCTTTTGTAAATTCACTCAACTCACTTTTAAATAAAATCTGTCAAATTTGTACAGCCTGGAGAAAAATGGAAAATGAAACAAAATGACAAAACTGATGTACAAAAGTTTTACAAACCTCCTTCTTAAGAAGGGAGCACAAATAAACACAACCAACTTCCAATTTTTTTTTATTGACTTATTTTTCCATGGGTTGAGTTATGTCTGCATGAACCTTTAGAGCTTGCATTCTCTCCAGGAACTATCCATGTATTAGTATGTTTTCCTAGCATACACAAAGACCTTGCTTTCCCTACCAGAGCTGTGGAAATCAGTGTTATTCTTATTGGAAAGAAGATAGGGATTTTTCTATAAAAAATGAGAGACTACTTTGGGTATAGCAAATGTGAGGAAAAAGCATGGAGTATGAAATTATAAAGAGAATGCACATTTGGTAAGAACACAGTGAGAAAGTGATAGTGCTAAACAAAGAAAGGAAAACAAAAGCAAACTCACCTTAAAAACCAGTTAACAGAGTAAGTCATTTATGAAGTTATAGAGCAGGTAAATTTAGTCTTCAGGAGTCAAAGCCTCAAATTCTGCATTCTTTATTTTTTTCTTAGTGTCCATTTTTGTCCACTTTGTGGCCTTATGCCTTTACAATCCCTCTTTCTCGTGTATGCCCTTGAAAAGTTGGATTTTGTTTTAGAAAATAAGAATGCAGGCCTTTCCATGAACTATATGTAGATTTTTCTTTTACTTTCCATTTTTTTCAAGCATACATATTCTATAGACCACACTGCAGAGTTCATGTGTCATCTTACATGGTTTCATGAATGTCATGTCTGGCCTCTTACTAGGAAATTTTCCCTTGAGGACAAGGCCCAAGTCTACTGCTTTCTTTGGAACTTCAAAGTGTGCAGTCAACTGATGTGTTAACTCAATAGGTACTCAGTAAATGTTAATTGGTTAAATAAATGAACCAATGAAAGAGATGCAAAGTCTTTCACTTTTGTTAAGAATGATCATGCTGTTCTTTCCTGTAACTGGTTTAAATAATTATAAAGACACTTATTGGGGCCCTTGGTCACTTTGTTGTTGTGGCCTAGGGAAAGTGGCTAGTTTTCCGATAATGATCATATTCAATTCTCCAAATATTTTTGGATGTAGGATTACAGATCTAATTTGGCAAGTGGTCAATTACTTAGTGACTATGAGGTAAGTTATGTTTTCTACATTTTTAAAAATATGGCTAAAGGGAGAGGTAATTACCTTTATAGAAATTTGCCTGATGGAGATTACCCAAGTCATGCAAATTAATTAAATTTATTAATGTGGTATGAGCATCTTCTTTAGCCATGGCTCTGATTTTAAGTCAGAAAAATACTACGAGAGAGCATATTGAGTAAAATTTTCATTTGTATACATACATATCTACCTTCTTTTTACATTTTGGGTGTTAAAACTTCACCATAGAGGGAAAAAGATACTTTAGTTGAAAAGCCAAACACTAAAACATCTGATTATACTTATCTTGCCTTAGGTAAGATATTTATTTTAGAATTAATGGGATACATGAAAGACATATTTGCCATGATTTTTGTCTATTTAAGTCTGCAGTTCCAAAGCAGTATTTTAATCCTATTAAAGCTAATTGAATGGAGAGTCTGCAGGCTTTGTCAGTTAGGTGAAGTTCAAGTTGTAACTAGTATTAGAAGAATAGAAATGTAAGAACCAAACAGTAACATCTAACGATTGCCATTTATTCTTTGCACTTGAACTTTAGGGCAGTGTAAAAAGAGTGCTTTCTGAGTTCATAGGGTAATTCATTGGAGACATTGGGATGAGATCTGATGTCTGAAAGGACAATTAGTAGGTAAAAAAAAGGACCCCGTGTTTGCAAGTTTAAACTATGTCTTTATAAGAGATCTAGTAGCTCTGCTGGAGACAAAGTTCTGACAGTGTTTCCATTAAACCATCACTTTCCAGAGCAAATACCTTCACTATAAAAATTTGCTCTGGGCTAAAGTTGGCATCAAGGTTCTCGCCCAGAAGCTATTTTGTTTTAGAGATTGAGTTTGACCACTGTAACTTAATGGTTAATGGAGATGAATAATATGTGTCCTATTACATTATTTTCTGTTTTAGTGTAATTATTAAATTGATATTTTGAATGGCATTTTCTATTAGATATTTTTTTCTGTACAAATACATAGGTACCTAAAATTATAAAGAGAGGAGCATGGAAAAATGTTTATTTTCAGTCTTGGATGATTTTGCAAATTAAGTTAATAGATATGAGTTCTTATATTTGTTTATTTATTATTTATTTATTTAAGTACTCATATTGGAGATATTTCTCCATTGAGAGTACAAGTAACTCAATTTTGACATCTGTTTACAAGCCAAATATCTTTATTCATATAGGATCCTGAGTTTCTATTCTTATACTCCCACAGAAAGATTTTGTAAATAAATTCTGATTTTCTAATGTCAGGGACATCACAAATGTTTATGAATTGCCTATGGTAAGAATCTCCTATTGTTGTTGGGCACCGATGGAGTTGAATCCGACTCATAGGGACCCTATGTACCACAACACAAAACATTACCCAACACTGTGCCATGCACAAGATCTTTTCAAGTTTGAGCCCATTTTTGCAACCACTATGTTTCTTTTCATTTTGAGTTGTGCCACATCAGCAAAAGGAGGTCCCTTCCTGTCATAAAGGGCAAATCTACTTTGAGGAGACAATTCTTCCCCAGTCATTTCCTGAATGCCTTTCAAGACTAGGGGCTCATTTTCCAGCACTATGTTTGACAGTGCTTCCCTGCTATTCATAGAGTTTTTAGTGAGTAATTTTGTCTGGAATGGGCTTCTGGGTCCTTCTCCCTAGTCTTTGTTAGTCTGGAAACTCAAGTGAAGCCTATCCACCATATGTGGCCCTGCTGGTATTTGAAATACTGGTGGCATAGCTTTCAGCATCACAGCAACACTCAAGCCCCCACAGCATGACAAGCTGACAGACACATGGGTGAATTTTCTATTAGTGATACCTTAAGGGGAAGAAATTGAGGGAAAATACAATTTTAAAATTTTGTGTGAAAGGCAGAATAAATAACACTTCACTATTCATGCACCAGGCTGGAATTTGGCTCGGTGGGTAGAGCGCTGCACTGCAGTCTCTGAGGCACGTGTTCAATTCCCAGCACCGCAAAAATGGGAGAAGGGCCTGGCAATCCACTCCCAAGGCAATCTCGAAACAGTCAGCCATTGAAAACCCTATGAGGGTTGCTATGAGTCGGATACCGACTCGATGGCACCTAACAACAACAACAATTCATGCATTTGCTTTTAAATTAAATTAAATTAAAAATTTTGAGATAGAATCTTATTTTGTATTCCAGGCTGTCTTGGAACTTGCACTCTTCCTGCCTCAGCTTCCTGAGTTCTGGGAATAGAGGTGTGTGGCTCCACCTCCAGTTTAGCATTTGCTTTTATTAGTGATCTTATATCATGTAATAGTGTTTGCAACAATCAAAAGTCTTGTATTGTCTAATCTATATTTCAGAAAGGTGACCACTCTTGATGCTGATCCTCTCTCTTACTATTGTTCAATGTTCTTCACGCCATTCTGATCTATATACTGACTTTCCTTGAGAAAGTCAAACTCTTTATGCATAAAAAGGTTTCTCTTTCAAGTCTACAGTTCTCTAGAATAATCTCTCCAATCTTTTACTGTCACATGACTCTTATTAGTAAAACATTTCTGAGCACCTGCAAATTATGTATCTTATTATATTATAAAATCTAGACTCATAATATTGTACTAATATATTGTTGTTGTTGTTGTTGTTAGGTGCCGTCGAGTCGGTATCCAACTCATAGTGACCCTCTGTACAAAAGGGGAAACACTATTGTCAGTGCTTCTCTGCTGTTCATAGGATTTTCAATGGCAGATTGATTTTTGGGAGGGGGTTGCCAGGTCCTTCTCCCAAGCCTACAGCACCTGGTATTCCCAGGCAGTCTCCCATCCAGGTACTAACCAGGCCAGACCCTGCTTAGCTTCCGAGATCTGACAGAATCAGATTCCACAGGGCTACGGCTACAGGAGTACTAATATATACTTAGATAAAAATAGTATTGTCTTTTGTCTTTAGAAAAAATAAACCATGGTGAAAATTCTAGCAATTTCTACCTTCATTCCAGTGATGAGACTTCATTTTGGAGACTGGCACCCTAAATACCAACCGCCAGTGCATGTGACAGTTTGATACATCCAGGGGAAGCCATGCCAGTTCTCTGGGGTTAGGAATGTCTTCTCAGAGAGCTAAGTATAAGTGATCTATACCTTGGCATCCTGTACTTTTGGACAGATGAGAAGTTCCATGGACATTAGTTAAAAAGAGAAGGAGGAACCTAATTTGTTTTAACATCAACATCACTCTATATTTCTATTTATGTGCTTCCCTCTCTTCTATAGTTAGTGTTTGCCATCTACCTGTCTTCAAGGCCCAGCCTCAAATTTCCTTCCTTAGTCTCTGGGACCCTCAATGGAACTAATCTCTCCTAAATTATCACTTGAGTTTATATTTTAGGAGTGACCATGAACTGCCTAATATCAGAGTTTTTTTCTTATATATTGTCTTTCTCAGTTTACTTGCTTAGATATTTCTAGTCCATAAGGCTAATGCATATCTCATCATTGTATCCTCATCAATACTAATGGCTATGATTTGTGCTTAATGGTCATTCAGTAATGCTCTTGACTAACATCTTGCTTAGAGCCCTGAAAAACCTTTTAGACTCTTACTAAAGATTTAACGTCTTCTCATCATCTTTCATGATGTGACACATTACATTCCTGAAGTAGAGCTCTGATTATGTCAACCTTGCTCTAAAATTTTTCATTGGTTACATTTTAAGTTATATGTGTGTTCTGCATCCTTGAATTGAAGGCTTTAATCTAGTTCCTTCCTACTTTTCCATTATTAGTTCTTCACTACTTTCTATGTCTGCAGCTGTATCACTGTGACATCCCATCTCATCAGGTTTCAGAAGCTAAGCAGTGTTGGTCTGATTAGTACTTAGATGTAAGACTGCCTGGGAAAACTAGATGCTGTAGGCCTGGGAGAAGGACCCAGCAATCGACTCCTAAAAAAAGAGTCAGCCATTGAAAACCCTATGTATAGCAGAGAAGCACTGACAATAATGTTTCACCTGTTGTATGTATGTTGCTATGAGTTGGGCACAGACTCAATGTCACCTAATAACAACAACAACTTTCTTTGGATGTGTTTTTAAATCGATATGATAGTCACAATTCATCGAATATGTTCCAAGCTTCTCTGTTGTAAATACTATGGAATAAGAATAGGTTTTGAAGATACAGATTGCTTCCACTTGCTATATGAGTACATACCAAAATGCTGATTAAATATTGCTATGATGTTAATGCACTGTAGTGAATTTATAATTGTATGAATATCTATGGCTAAAGAGACTTAATAAAAGATTATATACAACTTTCCCAAGTTTTCACTATTGTTAAGTCAAGGATTAAGACTTGGAACTAAGGTTGACTGTGTCTGAAGTCCTTGTACTTAACTAGTAAATTTTCTTCTCTGTCAATTTCATTTTTCCATTCCCTTCCTACCTCCCATCTTGTAGGGATAAATAAAGAAAGTAATATGGGTCAGGAAAGGAAGGGAGGAAACACAGTCCTGAGCCTACTTGAGTCGAGGTATGTCTAGCCCACTTCAAGTCCTGAGGCACATCCAGGACTCTTCTATGACTCACTATGGCACACCCAGCTTGAGTCCATGAGATTGAGGCAAGAGGGCTCCTGCCCACTGTAGTCGGGGCATGTCTCTCCTTGAGTATCTTTCTCTCTTCTCAATTTTTTTGCTGAGTCATATGGTGCTGATTGGCTAGCCCAAAACATCATGGAAATGTCACAGATTCTAATTGGCTAGTCTGAAATGCTTATAAGCCCAGCGCACAGGAATAAAATGGAGTTCTGAGTTCTGAGTTACATCTCTGAAGGGTTCCCAGAGTGGTTGTGTCTCCATTCCACTCAACACCAGTGGGGTATAGGGTCTCAATCCCAGGCTAAGGGGTCCCATACCATCTCAGTGTGTGTGTATGTGTAAGTGTGTATGAGTGTATATATGCATTAATTCATATATATATATATATATATATATATATATATATATATATATATATGCCTGCAGCCGTAGCCCTGTGGAATCTGATCCCGTCAGATCTCAGAAGCTAAGCAGGGTTGGGCCTGGTTAGTACCTGGATGGGAGACTGCCTGGGAACACCAGGTGCTGTAGGCTTGGGAGAAGGACCTGGCAATCCTCTTCAAAAAATCAATCTGCCATTGAAAACCCTATGAACAGCAGAGAAGCACTGACAATAGTGTTTCCCCTTTTGTACAGAGGGTCACTATGAGTCGGATACTGACTTGACGGCACCTAACAACAACAACAACAACAATATATATATATATATATATATATATATATATATATATGTATATATATGTATGTATATATATATATTACATCTTAGATGGTTATAATAAATACATACATATTTCTGCTATCTGAAACACATTGATTAAATTG
Organism: Pedetes capensis; assembly: GCA_007922755.1. NCBI lineage: Eukaryota > Metazoa > Chordata > Mammalia > Rodentia > Pedetidae > Pedetes > Pedetes capensis. Next base: position 79,645 of record VMDO01004528.1, read on the forward strand.
AAAAGTAACAAATACAGATATTAAGCTTTTCATTTGTATTAAAAGTCAACACTATAAGTACAAAATTGAATAGCTATAGCTTAATATCAGATCATCTGAAAAGAGATGAGGTTTAGTTGATTACACACACACACACACACACACACATCACCAAGCTTTATTGAAACTTTTAAAAGAATTTTATATGTGCTGACTCAATTGAACTTTACAATAACCTTAAGAGATATGTACTGTTTTCATTCCCATTTGATATGTAAAGAAACTGAGGAACACAAATTCTCATCACCCTGTCTCATCCTTTGATATTCCAATAATTCTACAAATATTTAGCTGATTTCTACCATGTAGTTATTGAGCTGGGGAAATCTCTCAGTGATTAAGAAAAAGAGTTTTATGGAAACATGGAGGGTAGAGATAGGATAGTTGTTCAATCCATGGTATAAGGAAGTTAGAAAATGTTTTCAAAACAAAGGTATCCTTAGGTGGGGATCTGATGAATGATAAACAGGCTGTGATAGTAGGAGGTGAGAGATAAGGCATATGAAATAGCAGGTTCCACAGCACTGAGGGGACAGCTCATGACAAATTTGATAATGAGATCCCATGAAGAATAGCAAAGGGATCAGCCATAAATTTATCTCAGGTAGGACTTAGAGTAAGTATTGCAGCATATATTTTTGAAGGATTATTATATGGAAACAATAATCTCATTCCACCTTATTCCAGAAGGAGGAATGTCTGACAAAAATGAACATGTAGGAGTTAAAATGTGGCTGTTTACAGTTTTAGATTAAAATTAAGATTTTGAGCTGTTAGATTGAGCCAACAGCAGAATGGGTGTGATATTTCCCATTATTGGAGGATTTTATTTACCTGGAATAGTTTCCTTTTGGGGAAGGAATTTAAATTGTTCTCAAAGATACCTTCTACCTCACTTAACCCTGAAACCATTACTAGATGGCCAAGAATGATGTGAAGAAAAGATGGACAAAGTAATATAGCATTTTAATTTTCAGAGTGCAGAATTTGTTGAAAAAGGTAATATTTAAAGTTAAATTTTTAGTGAGCAATCTTATAGCTTTGTATTAGTCAGGTTTTTTCCATTACTTTGATAAAATACCCGAGAAAACATCTTAAGAGGGGACAGATTTATCTTGGATCACTGTTTCAGAGGTTTCAGTCCATAACTGATCAGCTTCATCACTGTGGGCTTGTGGCAGGCAGAGCATCATGGCAGAGGATGTAGTGGAGGAGAGCTACTCACCTCATGGCAGCTGAGAAGCAGAGAAACAGAGAGGAAGGGTCCAGGGAAAAGATATACCCTTCAAAAACCATACCCCCAGTGATGTACTTCCTATATCATGGCCCCACTCCTAATAGTCCATTCAACTACGAATTCACCAATCAATTAATCCATTGGTGAAGTTAAAGCACTCCTGATCCAATCCTCTCTCAAAAACTCATCAGCTGCTAACCAAGCCCTTAACATATGAGACTTCATTGGACATTTTTTGATTCAAACCATAGTACATATGGATGAAGAGCCTATGTACTTTGGAGAAATAGTAAAGGAATACAAAAACCATTGTCATTTACTATGTACATTTTCAGTTTGTATATGGAGAGTATGATGGATGCAACATAGGCACTTCTCAACCATGTTTCTCAGTGTCCTAGATGTTTTGTTTTAATAGGATACATATTTTGGAGGACCCAAATATTAAATTTGATCATTTTGATTTCTTAATTTTTACTGAATCAGTTCCTTAAATGTGAAATAATTTTGTTCAATATGAGAAATGCTCTAGTAAAATGTTTAGCATATTCTTTAAACATAGTTTATCCTGAATACATGTATTTGAAGCATAGTTTCATTGGAATATAATCGTAGGTCCAAGGGTGTGAATTGGTAGCATCTAGACTTAGTTTGAACTTTTAAACCATATATGTAGGGTTGCTATGAGTCGGACCACAAGGTTTAGTTTGACATTTTAAACACTGGCTGAATTATCTTCCCTCTCTTTGATCTTTTCCTGATTGTAGATCATGCGCCAAGTGATTTTGTCATAAAATTTCCAGGAATGGCCCAAATATTTAAAGATTAAGTTAGAAAGTTAATAATTGTCACCAATGTAAAATTAATGTTGCTGCCATAAGGAAGTTACTTCACTTATTTTACCATATTTTATGGATTCAGAGGTATCTCACATAGAATTCCAGGAGGGAAAATGTTGGCAGAAAAATCTTATGAGATATGTGGAAGCAAACAGGAGCAGAAATCTCATAATCATATAATTTCCATTCTATCTCAGTGCAAGCAGTTTACTAGTAGCTTACAAATAATGGAAGGCCACTTATAATCATGACTTGATGGAGCACTCCACTATCTCTCTTTTTGTTGAACACTGAGTTATTATTTTTCTGGAATCTCTGGAGGTAATATCTCACTCTAATCTACTATTCATATTATCCCTTTGCATTACCAATTCACTGGGGGAATACTGTATCTTTTAGTGTTACAACCTGGAAAATAGTGCAAAGAGTACTTGTCAAGAAACATTCAAAATTCTAAGAAGATGATGACAGGAACTCTTTAATGGTGATTTGAACTTGGCCTTTCTCAAATTTCCTGGTCCTAAATATGGTATCATGATTTTAGGAAAGTGCCCATTATATAATTAACCAGAAATAGAGAGAGATGAATATTTAGTTTGAAAAACTGGGCATGAGGACAATGCGGAATTGGAATGAATTCTGAGAGGCTAAATGTCAGTCTAGAGCGCCCCTCTTTATTTCAAATATAGAAGTTTGATTTAAAAGAGGAAAATCCTTGGAAAAATACCATCATTTACCTTTGATTTTCATTAGGAAAAGTAGCTTAATATCTTAATAAATCATTGGTGAAAGAAGATAAATTTAAAAGAGAATAATTGACATTCTAAAAAATGAGGATGAGGCAAGCTATGGGCTCTCTGAAAGATATATTTTACAGCAGTTGTGTAAGAGTCAATTAATTTGTGGAACTACTTTTTGCCAGCCTAATGTTAATACTAGAGCATCTTATGAAAGAGAGGTTAAAAGGATATATTTAATAACTTTGGAATCATAGTTGGTTATTTTATCATAGTGGGTTAGCTTTATCAAAAGGTCAATTTGAAAAGTTCTGTCATTGGTGACACAGAGAATGAACTAACGAAATACATACACATAAAGTTCCAGCTAAAGGTGAAATCTATGCACCTGAATGAATGATTGGTCTGATCTCTGTGAGGCTAATAATTTTGTTTGAGCTTCATTTTGGACTTACTATATTCTTGTGACATTTAATGAAATCCATAAACAAACATTATTCAATAATTTTATGCTGTGAGCTTTTAAATATATTTTCACTTTACTATGAAATTATTAGCCTGTTCTTTTGACATGATTGCTTTGTGGAGTATGGGATTTGACCATCTGTTTAACAGAAATTAACAAATGCATTTGGTCAAAATAGTTCTATAAATTAGACTTTTAAGTAAAGTTTTATGGGGATGTGCAATGAACTCTCTCTACCAGAGGAAAAAATATAAGATTTATGGGATTTCTATTTAAAAACTGATCCCTTGCTTCACGTCTCTCTTAGTTTTAAAACTCTTTGATGTATTCTTCTCAGCTGTACAAAAATCAATCACATCAGATTCATTGTTCCTTAAATAAAACATAATTCCTTCTCATAGTCTAAAACATCGTGCATGATCTGGTTCCTATTTATCTTCCTAATCTTGTCCCAACCCATTTTTCCCCTTCCACTGTGGTGCAAACTGACCTTAATTCAGCTGCTCAAGCCCAGCATGCCTACTTCTAATAAGAAGCGTTTGCATATGCTATTCATTTTGCTCTGCTGTTTGCATGGCTGGCTCCTCTTTCTTCTTAAAGTTGATATCTTTGTCTTCTCTTTCTAAAAGTTAGTCCTTGTTTTAAAGTATTTATATCAGTGTGTGTTTATTTGTTGATCTTCTGACAATTCCAAAAGTTGATTAACTCACTCTTTATCTGCAGTAGCCAGCAAATGCTTGATATGTAGTCGCTGCTCAATAATTACTGATTAATGCATTAACTAATACAGTGATAAATTCCTGCATAGCCCCAAAACAAGTGTTGTTAAACAATTACTAGGGACTTAGTTAAATTAAATATATAGAAGCAATGGATTTTTGAAGATTTTCAAAAACATAAAGAAGTATAAGGCATGGTACCTTACATCCCAGGAAGCCTTACAAGCCATGCATATTTGTTTTGAGAATTTTATTTCAGAATTTTCATAATGACAAAATATTGGAGGATTTTCAAATGCTATATAGATTTTTAAGCTGATTCCTTTAAATAGCCTGATATATTGAGTTTAATTAATATATTAAGAAAACCTGACCAATATTGAATTTTCTCGGTTTGGATCTTGGCTGACAAAAGTGGAAAAGGGAATTTTTGTTAGATTGGTCTGTCACTCATTGTAGGGGGGTAGAATGAGTAATTTAATATTGCTAAATATTCAGGAATTAGTTAAAATGTTTTTATTTGTTATAAATAATGTGTTTGTGACATAATTAGTGCAGAACAAATTTCATTATATCAATAGGAGTTTAGGAAAGATATATCATGAAATAAGTTCTAGTCAAATCTTAAAGTTGCCTAGGTTTGTTTTCTAGGTAACCCAGTGAAAATATTTTAGGCAAAGCTTGAAAGGATGCTGGAAGGCCAAGCAAAAATGCTAAGAATTGGGTTAATTGGCATAATACAAGGTGGCTGGGCACAGTTGGGGAAAGTGTCAGAGTAGGGAGAATCCCTACCAAGAAAAACGGTTTGTGCAATTAGCTCTCTGAACTTTAACCCTTCCAGAATAATTAATGAGTAACCGAGGGGATCAAGACAAAGACACAAAGTGATATGGTGGGTGCTAACAAGTAATACATCAAAGAATGCTCATAATTGGCCCTGTGGCTTTCATTCTTTGCCCTATTTCTTTCAATTCATTGACTCAAAATAATGGGTTCAGGTTCATTATCAACAGGTTTTAGCTGTAAAAGCACAACATTATAACAAAGCTTACACTGTGGCAGTGTTATGGCTAAGAAGTTGCAGTTGGTAACCACTCTTTGAAGAAAGAAAATACCAGATTCCTTTTGAATGAATCAACAGCTTTTACACTTATATTAAGAATCTTGAAAGCTTTATATTCCCCATCTCTACAATGCTGGAATATGGGTGGTGTGGGCAGGTATGTATATTTCCATCTTGATGTTTCTGACCATGGTGAGAGGGTCTGTACTCTTTGTCTCTTTGCACTACTTTAAATGAATTTGAGTTATTGACATATCACATGTAAAGACCTCAAGGTTTTTGTCACTCCAAGCATGTGACTATACATTATTTTTATAGTTTAGAGTTAGGTAGTTTGCTGAAGTTATGATTCCCTTCAATTATTTACTTTGTGATTATAATGGGATAAAAAGTGAGAAATTTCCTGAGAAATTTCTGAGACAAGTGCTCTGAATTCTTTGAAGATATTAAGCTAAATTTGTTTTATATGTAGGCATTTTAATAACATATTCTTGTGCATAAAATATACAACATTTCTCAATATTTATGCTTTGTTCTTTTATTTCATTTTGTGTGGTTTATGTAGGTCAGGGTAAATTTTATTTTTGTACTTGGATACCTGAAAAATATTTTTCTTACTAATCACTCTAAAGGTTTTAGAAGTTAGCATTGTAGCTATTAATTTCCATTACTAAGGGTAATCTCTTTTCACATCCATTTTCAATTTTAGAAATTGGTGGTTGTTGTTGTTAGGTTAGATACTATTATCCAATTCCAAGTATAATAACTAATTAATGCAGAGGTTTATCATTGAAAATTTGAAGTATTTTCATAGTACTTAATATTATCTTTTTATTTAACTAAAAACAGGTACATATTTTAAACTAGAATTTTATCAAAAACTTCTATATTGTTACTTGTTCCATTACCTTTCTCAAAAGCATACTGTATATTGGTAAAAAAGCCATTTATTTGTTGTCAATGTTTCAATAAAAGTTTTCTTGAACTTTAAAGAAGAATTGGGGTGAAATTGCAGAGATTGGTGGGGTTAGAAATTTAATTTTGTGATTTCCATTAAATAAAACATCTATTAAGATGCATTGAAAATGACTGATAGAGACATTTAGTGCTTTGTTGTGTGCACTCTATTTACATATGTACATAATAATGGAATCTGTACTAATTGTGTAGGATGTATGTGCTACACATTCAATATTTGCCAACAAAAATTTGTGACATTATCGTTAATCCATATGAACATATTGTTGGAAAATCACTAATTCTCTATTATAAATCCGTGAACCTATGAACTTATCTTTTACTTTTCTTAGAGGGCAACATTTAATATGGTGTTTTTTTCTTTCCATAATTTGCATTTGATTTTAAATGAAGAAGATACTTATTTTTGTTATGAGTAATAGAGAGGACCTATTCATTTTGGTTGACAAATGACTTGTTAATATATGATATTGGCCAAATGTTTTTTATAGTGAGTTAAAACCTTTTAGACTTTTTACATTTTAAAGTTCTCAGATACTATCTTTTGACTATACTTTATTAAATTAACCTAATAGAAGGTCTTCCTAGATCTAATAAATTGTGCTAAATCAGGAAGTAATGATTTCAAGAATGAGGCAGTGTGAGAATTTGCCTCTCTGTTAATGGACCCACTTGACCTGAAGTAGATGTGTGTGTGCATACATTTATTACTTCTGTATACATTTCATGCTTTCATAAATACTAATTATTTCCTGATATTACAAATACTGAAATACATAGGCTGGAAGTCAACGATGGATAAATATGTCATCACTGAGCTCACATTCTGCTTGGGAAGAGAGATGTGTAAACAAAAATGTGCAGTATAATAGTGTTCAATGCCATAACAAAGATATAAGTAAAATGCTCCCTGAGAAGAAGAAAGGAGATAACTAACTGCACATGAGGAGATTCCTAGAAAACTTCATAGATGATATGGCACTTAAATGTGAGTCTTGAGAGATAAATAAATATCACACAGGAAAGACAAAAGGTGGACAGAATGTAATGTTTGAAGTTACAAAGGCATAAAGCATGCACAATGTCAAAAAACCAAAGTAACAAATTAAGTCACTTAAAAGTTACCTTGAGTATAAGCATTGGCTGGAAAGTTGGTAGAATATTATGCTAATATATAGTGTGGGATCGGGTTCAAAAGTATCTCATATCTCTAGCAAAGATTTTGCACTTAATTCTGGGAGCCATTGAAGGAACTTTGGAATATCTATCATAGTGTGTGCTATTGGAAGATGAATGTATAGGCAATGGATAACTGGTGGCAGCAGCAAGAACTGCTAGAAAGCTATTATAATTATTCAATGACTCATGACCTACTCAACTGAGGGAGGGGCAGTGTGCATGGAGAAGGATGGGCTAATTTAAAAAAGATTGCTAAGATAGATTCCACAGCATTGGACACTGATAGGTAAAAAAAGTGGCATAGTTGAGGGAAAACCCTAAGATTTATATTTTTTGGTGTTTGGGACTTTGTGGGCATATTGACTCGTGGAAAGGAAGTGGACATTTTCTTCACTGAGATACAATTCAGAGGCTATTCAGTTTACCCAAGTAAATTGAATTCAGTGATTTTTAGTATATTCACAGAATTGTGCATACCTTAACACAATCTAGTTTTAGAACCCTGCAGCCGTACCACTATGGTGTCCAATCATCAGACCTCAGAAAGTAAGCAGGGTCCGACCAGGTTAGTACTTGGATGAAAGACTGCCTGGGAACACCAAGTGCTGTAGGCTTAAGAGAAGGACCTGGCAGTCCACTCTCAAAAATCAATCAGTCATTGAAAACCCTACGAAAAGCAGAGAAGCACTGACCACAATGTTTTACCAGTTGTGCGCTGGGTCATTATGAGTCAGACATTGACATAACGGTACCTAACAACAATTTTAGAATATTTTCATCACTATTGCCAACCAAAACCTACCATACCCATTTGCAGTCTCTCCCCATTATCCACATTTCCCTAAAGCTGGCCAACTACTATTATGCTTTCTTTCATGTCTGTCTGTCTGTCTGTCTGTCTGTCTTTCTTTCTTTCTTTCTTTCTTTCTTTCTTTCTTTCTTTCTTTCTTTCTTTCGTTTTTCCTTTGGCCTATTGTGGCTATTTTGACTATTTCATATAAATGGAAGCATACAATATGTGGTGGTTCCCCATTAGCTTTTTTGAATTGGCATGATGCTTTTAAAAATTCACTGATGTTGCAGCATGTATCAGAACTTCAACTTCATTCTTCTTTATTGGTAAATGATGTTTCATTGATGGTCATATCACATTTTATTATATGTTGTTGTTGTTAGGTGCCATTGAGTCATGTCCGACTCATTTGCGGCCCTTATAGAGTTTTCAATGGCAGATTGTTTCAGGCTTGCCTTGGGAGAGGATTGCCAGGTCTTTTTTCCCATTTTTGCAGTACTAGGAATCAAACTCGGGACCTCAGAGACTGCAGAGCAGCGCTCTACCAACTGAGCTAAATCCCAGCCCCATTTTATTATATATTAATTGGTTAATGGGCATTTGAATTGCTTCCATTTTTGGCTATTGTGAGTAATGCTGCTATAATATATAGATAGACGCTTTTGTGTGGACATATATTTCATTCAACTTACACACACACACACACACACACACACACACACACACAATTACTGGGTCATGTGGTAACCCTAAATGTAACATTTTAAGGAACTGCCAAACTACTTTCTAAAGTGGCCATATAGTTGTATAATATCATTAGAAATGCATGAAAATTTCAGTTTCTCCATATTATCATCAAAAATTGATGTTGCCATTGTATATTTTGTTTTTGCATTCTAGTGTGTATGAAATGGTATCTCATTGTGGTTTGGATTTACCTTTTCCTAATTAATGGTGCCTGCAGCTGTAGTCCTGTGGCATCCGATCCTGTCAGATCTGGGAAGCTAAGCAGGGTCGGCACTGATTAGTACCTGGATGGGAGACTGCCTGGGAACACCAGAAGCTGTAGGCTTGGGAGAAGGACCTGGCAACCCCCTCCCAAAATCACTCTGCCATTGAAAAGCCTATGAACAGCAAATAAGCACTGACAATAGTGTTTCCCCTGTTGTACAGAGGGTCACTGTGAGTCGGATACCTACTCGACTGCACCTAACAATAACAACAACAACAACAATTAATAGTGATAATTAGCATCCTTTCATATGTTAATTGGCTATTCCTATATCTTCTTGGTGGAAATGTCTACTCCATTCCCATTTTTAAATTGAGCTTTTACTCTTTTTTATTATTCAGAATTAATTCTTTATGTATTTTGTGAGAAACCCTCTTGTCATGTATATGATTTGCAATATAATTCTCCCATTTTCATTCTGTTGATAGTTTCCTTTAAAGAACATTCTTAGTATATAGTCACTGTACAAAATAATGAATTTATTTCTTCCTTCACTTCCTTCCTTCCTTCCTTCCTTCCTTCCTTCCTTCCTTCCTTCCTTCCTTCTCTCTCTCTCTCTCTCTCTCTCTCTCTCTCTCTCTCTTTTTTGTGGTACTAAGTTATTGAACCCAGGGCCTTAAGCATGCTAGGCAACTTCTTTGCCACTGAGCCATACCCTCAGCCCATTTTATTTTTACTTTTTATTTTGAGACAAGACCTCACTAAGTTGCACAGGCTGCCTCTGTCCTTGAACTCATGATCCTTTTGCTTCAGCCTCCAGAGTTGCTGGAATTATAGGTGTGTGTCACAGTTCCTGGCAGTAAAGGGTTTCTTCATTTTTTTTTCTTGCTGCTGCTGCTGCTGCTGCTACTGCCACTGCCACCGCCACCTCCGCCTCCTCCTCCTCCTCCTCCTCCTCCTCCTTTTTCTTCTTCTTCTTCCTGTCCTTCAGGTTTGAATTTAGGGCCTTGTACATATTTTCCAAGTGCTCTACCACTGGACTGCACCTCCACCCCATTTTTTATTTTTATTTTTATTTTGAGACAGGGTCTCGTTAAGCTATGCAGGCTGCCTCTGGCCCTGAACACAATCCTCTTGCCTCTGCCTCTCAAATCATGGGATTACAGGCTTGTACTACTGCACCTAGCAAAATAATGGGTTTTATTATGATATTTTCATTCATGTATATCATGTGATTTCATCATATTCATCCCACCATTACCTCTTCTCCTTCCCCCTTCTCCCTCCTGCTGATTCCCTTTCTCTTTCCAAATAGTCCCCCTTTTCTTTCATGTCTCTTAAATCTAAATTTCACATATGAGAGAAAACATGTGGTATTTGTCTCTCTGAGTCTTTTTGTTTGTTTGCTTGTTTGCTTAATATGATGATCTTCAGTTCCATTCACTTTCTGACAAATGACATAATTTTGTTTTTCTTTATGGTCAAATAAAACTCTATTGTGTATATATACCATGTTCCATTCATCTGCTGATGGACATCTAGGTTGATTTCATAACTTGACTACTATGAATTGTGCTGCAATTAACATGGGTGTGCAGGTACCTATGTAGTAAGTGGACTTAGATTCCTTCAGGTATATACCCAGGCATGGTAAAGCTCTTTTTAGTTCTTTGAGGAACTTCCATACTAATTTCCATAGTTACTACACTAAATTACCAACAGTGTATAAGGATCCCTTTTTCCCTACACCCTCACCAGCATTTCTTGATTTTTTCTTGATGCTAGCCATTCTGACTGAGGTGAGATGGAATCTCAATCTAGTTTTGATTTACATTTCCCTGGCGGCTAAGGATGTTCAATATTTCCACATATTTATTTGATCATTTGTACCTCTTTTGAGAACTGTCTATTCAATTCATTTGCCCATTCACTGACTGGATTATTTGGGGGGTTTTGGTGTTTAATTTTTTGCATTCTTTACATATTCCAGATATTAATCCTCCATCAGATGCATAACTGCCAGAGATGTCCTCCTGTTCTATAGGCTTTGTCTTTACTCTGTCCATTGTTTCGTTAACTCTGCAAAGCTCTTTACTTCCATGAAATCCTGGCAATTCTTCCTTCCTTCCTTCTTTCCATCCTTCTTTCCTTCCTCCCCTTTTCTCCCTCTCTCTCTCTCTCTCTCCCCCTCCCTCTCTCTCTCTCCTTCTTTCTAAGTACTGGATGTTGAACTTAGGGCCTTATGCATGCTAGTGCTCCACCACTGAACTGCACCCCTAGCCCTTGTTTTAATTTTTTATTGTTGAGACAGGCTCTTGCTAAATTGCCCAAGAGCTGCCTTGGGTCCAACCTGTGATCCTCCTGACTCAGTCTCCAAAATCAACTGGGATTATAGGTGTACACCACCACGCCCAGTTCATCTGTCAATTCTTGATATTATTTCCTGGGGTATTAGAGTCCAATTCAGAAAATTATTGCAAATTCCTTTATCTTGCAGTGTTTTCCTCCAGTAGTCTCAAGGTTTCAGGTCTTACATGAAGGTCTTTGATCCATTTTGAGATGATTTTTGTATTGTTTGAGAGATAAGAATCTAGTTTCATTCTTCTCCATGTGGATATCTATTTTTCCCAGCACCGTTTGTTGAAAGGGTTATTCTTTTTCATTTTATTGTATGAATATTCTTATTGAAAATCAGTTTGTTATAAATGTAAGGGTTTATTTCAGGACTCTTATTTCTATTTCATTAATCTATGTTTATTCATTGCCAGTTCTACACAGTCTTGATAATGACAGCTTTCTTGTAAGTTTTAAAATTAGAAATTATGGCTTCTAACTTAGTTATCATTCTTTCTAAGATTTCTTGGTTCTTATGGGCCCATTGAACTTCCATATAAATATTAGGGTCAGCTTGTCAATGTCTTCAAAAAACTTGCTGGGTTTTGGTAGAGATTTCACTGAATCTGTAGATCAATTTGGGGAGCATTAATAATCTCCATAGATTTTTAAATTCTTATCTATAACCATGGACTGTCTCTCCCATTATTTAGGTGTTTTTTTTCTTTTGATGATGGTACTGGAGGTTGAACCAAGGGCCTTATGCTTGCATGCTTTGCAAATGCTGTGCTACTAAGGTGCACTCCCAGTCCATTTTTTTACATTTTGAGACAGAATCTTGCCAAATTATTCAGACTGCTTCTAGTCTCGAATTTACAATCCTCCTGCCTCTGCCTCCTGAGTTGTTGGGATTACAGGCGTGTGTGCACCCAGCTATTTAGGCCTTTATTTTCTTCCAATACTATTGGAGTTTTAGGATACAAGGCTTGCACTATTTGATTCTAAGTATTTTATTTTATCTCCCACATGTCTGTCAGCTTTCTATGCTGTGGGAACTTGTGTGTTGCTGTGATACGACAGCTATGCCACTGATATTTGAGATACCAGCAGAGCCACCCAAGATGGACAGGTTTCAGCTGACCTTCCAGACTAAGACAGACTAAGGAGAAGGACCAGCCAGTCCACTCCTGAAATAATTAGCCATTGAAACGTCTACAAATAGCAGAGAAGCACTGTCAAATATGGTGTTGGAAAATGAGCCTCCCAGACTGGAAAGCATTCAAGAAACGACTGGAGAAGAGTTGCCTCCTCAAAGTAGAGTCTATCTTGATGGGAATGGAGGAAAGCCCCAGAGATTCCCTCCTGCTGATGGAGCATACTCAAAAGAGAAGAAACATGGTGGCAGCAACATTGAGATTAAAAATTAAAAGATTGTGTGCATGGCACAGCATTGGATAGTGTTTTTTTGTGTTGTACACAGGGTCACTATGAGTCAGATCTGACTCAACAACACCCAATAACAACAATTTTATTTTATTTTTGATGTGTTGTAAGAGGAACTGTTCTCTTTTATTTTTGGACTGCTCATTGCTAGTTTATAGAAATTCTTTTTTTGTCATTATTGAGCTTGTATCGTGCAACTTTGCCATATTTGTTTATAGCTCTAATACCTTTTCAATGGAGTCCTCAATTTTTCTGTGCAGAGGATAATTATTGTTGTTAAGTACTGTGGAGTTGATATCTGACTCATAGCAAGTGAAACGCTGTTGTTAGTGCCTCTCTGCTATTCATAGGATTTTCAATGGCAGTTTGTTTTTTGGAAGTGGGTTGCTGTTTCCCTCTCCCAAGCCTACAGCACCTGGTGTTCATAGGTGGTCTGCCATCCAAGTACAAACCAGGCCCAACCCTGCTTAGCTTCCAAGATCTGATGGGATAGGACTCCACAGTGGTATGGCTGGAGAAGATAATGCCATCTGCAAAATATAGTGGTTTTGTTGTTGTTGTTGTTGTTGTTGTTGTTTTGTTTTGTTTTTACAGTACTGGGCGTTGAACCTAGGACCTCACACTTGTATGCTTTGCAGGTGCTGGACCACTGAGCTGCACCCCCAGCCCAATATTTTTTTTCTTTTTGAGACAGGGTCTCCCTCAGTTATGCATAATGCCTCTGATCTCACTTGCCATCCTCCTGCCTCCGCTTCCCAGGCCGCTGGGATTACAGGTGTCCGCCACTGCATAATAAAGATAGTTTTATTTCTTTCTGTCCAATCTGGATGCCTCCTGTGCATTTGTCTTACCTAACTGCCCTGGATGCACTGTCCACTATGATGTTGAGTAGACATTGTTAAGAGTGGGCATCCTCATCTTATTTCTGGCCTTAGGGAACAAGATCCAGTCTTTCACCATTAAGTATAATCTTAGCTGTGTTTTTCATAGCTAATCTTAATCAAATTGATCACTTCTATTCCTGGTTTCTTGAGTATTTTTTTAATCTTGGAAATATGTTTTTGTCACATGCTGTCTCTGCAGGTATTGAGATGGCCATGCAGTTTTGATAAAATGAAATTTTAACCAAGTGCCATGGCACATGCCTGTAATCTCAGTGACTCAAGGCAGAGGCAGAAGATTGAGAGTTTGAGGCCAGAGGCAGCCTGTATAACTTAGTGATACCCTGTCTCAAGATAAAAAACTTAAAAAGAAGCTAGGGGTGTACCTCAGTGGTAGAGCACTTGCCAGGTTCAGCCTCCCAGTACTGCAGGGAAAAAAAAGAAATAAAAATTTCAAATTCAGCAGTCCATGGATAAATCAATATATTATGTGACTACTTAACCATATCAATAAGATTATTTTGACAATATGTATTTTTAAGAAAAATGAGCCTAACTACAGTGCGATCTGTGTTTCCCATACTTCAGTATTCCATACTGAAAATATCATTTGTGTAATATTTAAACATATTTTTGCCTATAAAATATAAATTATTTCCTAAGCAAAAACAAGTACATACCTACAGCTACAATCTCATGTAATCTCTTCTTTCTTTCTTTCTTTTTTTTTTTTTTTTCAGTACTCAGACATTGAACTCAAGACAAGTGTTCCACCACTGAGCTGCAACTCCAAACTCTCTTATTTTTTATTTTGAGACAGGGTCTTGCTAAATTGCACAGGCTACCTCTGGCTTCGAATCCTCGATCCTCCTTACTAAGCCTTCTGAGTCACTGGGAGTACAAGTATGTGCCATGGCACCTGGCTTAATTTTATGTATTTTCTTTGAAGACAGGATGGTCCTTATCTTGGAGAAAGAATTGAGTAATGAATAAGTTTACTCCTTTTGGTTTCATCTGTTAAGAGAGATACACATTTTCTATTTTAAATATTGTATATTTTACTTGAAATTATGGTATACACATTAACTGAAAAAGGGTTTCTGCTTTGGTATGTAAATTTAAGAAAATATAAGCACGTTGTTATAGCTAGTGAGGCAATTTAATGAAAGATGGTTAGATCAGAATACGATTTTATTAGTATTTATAAGAGAATTATTTAAAGTAAGATTTTCACATGATGTGGCAGCTGCAAAATTTCTTTCACTATATTCTTTGTATAAATATAGAAATGATTATAAATGACTACAGAAATCTTTTTAGACTTAGTCATGTATACTTCTTAGGAAAAGGAAATGCAGGTATTTTTTAAATTTAGTAGTTGTTCTTAAAATAATAAATCATTTCTTTACCATAACTTTGATTACAAAGTATATTAAAATGTCAGTTCGAGATAAATATTTCCGTATTGCTACATACCTGACTTGCCCTTTAAGTACCTAATACCTTGATCTATATTCAGTTTTTTTAAGTTTAGTCTGCCTGCTGTGATAAAAGAGTCATCTCATCTTGTATTAATTTCATTTGATATATAGAATATCATTATGTCATAACTGTTAGAGTAAGCTTGAATTCAGAGAATCACTAAACTTTAAAAATCTTTAAAACTTCTTTTAGGTCATAAATATTTTTATTTTCATTCAGTTGTCTATTTTAGCATTATCTAGACAGTAAAAATGTTAACGTTTGATCATCAAAATATGTTATTATAAAATTCTCTTTCTTAAAGACTGGCCAAACAAAATAGATTAAAATGTGAATGTGAATGTATTTTATCATTGGAACTATGCCCTCCTTTCTATTAATCATCCTTCATGGAGAAGGCAAACTATGGTCAAGGTTTTTAACTTAATGGACTAGTTTAAGTAAATTTTCTTATGTACTGTTTAATTATATATGTGTGCGTGTTACTGTGGAGTTTGTGCCCTTATATTTTCTTTCTGTCTTGCTCTTCTCATGGGATTATTTTTTCAATTTGTTTTTGTTTTGTTTTTCAAGATAGGCCTCACTGTGTAGCTCAGGCTCGTCTGAAACTGGGATCACACTTCATTGATAGAAGCAAAACAGACAATAACATTGTTAAATTTGATATTGATATCTACGAGTGTTCTATAATTGGTTTTAAAATTGAAAAAACTTTATTACTTGAAAACTTATTTTTAAAACTAAATTTTAAATCTGAAATTTCAATTTAGATCTAATAGACTCCAATGATTTCTGTGGTGTATATTAAAAATGAATTTCTGATCCAGTGCCCCAAAAAGTGTGTACATTGAATTTTGTTTCTTTTTATTTCTAATGTCTTTATATTTATTATTCCTCAGATTTATCTCATGATTTACTAATGTTTATTTTTTAGGGCATAATACTAGGTTGTGTAGAGTCAAGATACTAAAGTATCTAATTATCCAAGGGTTCATTTTTTCAACATTTGTTCATAGTTTGTATATAACTTATTTTTCCAAATAAATACATGGTAGGAATTTTTTTGTATGGGAAAAATTCATTTATTTGCTTTAGAGATTATTTGATTTCGAGGTTTTCTTTCTTCTTTTCCTTCTCTTTTCTTTTCTTGATAATACTAGGATGCTGAACCTAATAATTTGTAAGTACTCTACCACTGAGCTGCACCCTAGTCACATTTTTTTGTATTTTATCTTGAGACATGGTCTCACTAAGACCTCTGGCACTGAATTTGTGATCTTCCTGCCTCCACCTTCTGAATTGCTGGGATTCTAGGCATGCGCCACTGTGCCTGACTTGACTTTTGGCTTTTCTGAGAGCAAAGAAGTAATAAATGAATAAGTTTGACAAGAAAATAAGCTGAATTTTACAAGTTTTATGAAGAATTTTAGTATAGTTGGATTTATTTGGAAAACTTGGAAATGCTTGTATCCATATGTACATATACATATATCTACACAGATACACATTTACATTCCTTTTATATTGTATTTATATGCATGTTTACATATTTATGTATAATATTTATGTATATTTACCTTGCTTTCACATTTTAAAAACTATTTCATACTGTTGTATGTTGTTGTTGTTAGGTACTATTGAGAGTGGTCTGATTCATACTGACCCTCACAGGGTTTTCAATGGCTGATTGTTTTGGGGTTTGCTTAAGGAGTGGATTGCCACATCCTTCTCCTATACACTGTTGTATAATGTATATATTTATATACTTCTGTGTTTGTGTTGTTTTAAAAGAGAAGATCTGAAAGAACCAGAGTGCGTTATCACTGGAGGCTAAAAATGATGAAATACCTTTGTATATTAAAGTAATCCTAGACCAACAATTTGATTTAAGTGTCAAAAGTATTTTATAGTTAATTAGCAGAAAAATTAATTAATTCTGGTTGGTAAAAGAGTATTTAGGAAACTTTCATAGTTTTTCAGACAAGACACCATTAATCCGTTGACTAAGGAAGAGACAGTGGGAAAGAGAGCAGTAAAAAGATCGTTAAACTATTCATTAACACATTGCTGGTGTAGGATGAACTATTAGTTATAACCTCTGTGGAGAAGGAAAATAAGCTCACTGAGACCATAGGAATAAGTTATGTCAATCTAAAATTATAGTTAAAATCATGACTGCAGACTATTACATTGTTTAATAATAGTTTCTATCAACCTGGAAACAAGGCTCTTGGAATATTTCAGAAGATATGGTTTTGAAATTTCCTCTTCAACATTTTTATCATCAACATGAAGAAGGAATATGTATCAAATATCTGCATAGGATTACTCAAACTCTTCATTTCTTATAGAGTCAATTCTCAAAAGAAATTTTTTTTAGAATTTATAAATTTTGTTTTCAAAATTACAACTGTATAAGGATTTATAATATTGTTTTATTATCTTTTAAGTCTCTTTTTAAATTCATCATATTGTTTATATCTTCTCTTCTTTTGGTCAACCTTACCAAAGATTTGTCTATTTTATTAGTCAAGGAACCAATGTCGGCTTGTTGATCTTCTTTAGACTACTTTTGATTTCTACTTTATTCAATTTGCAAAATAATCACTTTCTGTATACAAGAGCACAACATGTTTGCTACAAATCAGAGTATGAAAAAATGTAGACTTCATAAACTCCAATTTAGCAAATCTTAAAGAATTATATGTTTTTCCTATTTCCTTAGAAGATACATTTTCATTTCTATTATTTCATTCTGTTCATGATTTATATTCATTTCTGGTATTTCAGTGTGTTTAGGTTCAGTATACTCTATTCCGGGAATGTTCTTGTAAAACAGAAATGTTTGTGTGAAAATAAAGGAAACATTTTTGTTAAATGTTTGCTTTTACATTAAAGAACTAGTGCCAGTGCCTCAGCTGATTAGCTTGAGGTATTCATAAATTACTAAACTAGGCATATCTAATAGGTTTCCGACAATTTCTTTCTGGCTTTAGGTTGTATTTAAAATTTTTACTTTTATATTTGTTATTTATTATTAAGACTTATGGAGATAAAGCACTTTTTACTATTGTTAAAATTATTATTAAAATTTTAATTTTGTTGTGAGGTGTTGTTGAGTCAGTGTCTGACTCATAGTGACCCTATGTACAGCAGGTGAAACCCTATTGTCAGTGCTTCTCTGCTATTCATAGGGTTTTCAATGGCTGATATTTGGGATATGAGTTGCCAGGTCTTTATCCCAAGCCTACAGCTCCTAGTGTTCCCAGACAGTCTCCCATCCACGTACTAATCAGGCCTGACCCTGCTTAGCTTCTGAGATCTGAGGGGATCAGATGCCACAGTGGTACAGCTGCAGCCTTTAAGTTTATAGATAATGTTTATATATAAGTAAACTTATTTCATCTTTTTGTTGTTGTTAGGTGCCATCAAGTAGGTGTCTGACTCATAGTGACCCTAAGTACAACAGGTGAAAGAGTATTGTCAGTGCTTCTCTGCTATTCATAGGGTTTTCAGTGGCTGATTGATTTTTGGGAGTGAGCTGCCAGGTCCTTCTCCCAAGCCTACAGCACCTGCTGTTCCCAGGCAGTCTCTTATCCAAATATGAATCAGGCCAGACCCTGCCTACCTTCTGAGATCTGATGGGATCAGACACCACAGTGGTAGGGCTGAGGCCTCCTCTTCTTTACTCCAAAACTGTACAGTCAAATTATTTTAAAAAATTATAATTATAATACATTGCAAATATTCTTTGAAATATTACATCTTTTTATCATCATGGGTTTAGCTTAATTATTTTCTAGATGCAGATATTAATTTTCCAGCTTTTTATTTACTTATATGAGCACAGTACACAGCCACAATGTTCTCTCCTATCACTGTTGGTTTTTTATGCTAGATTCTCCAAATGCTTACTTTTTAGTTGCACTTAGTGCAATACTTAATCTATTTCTAGGCTTCCTAAAATTGATGTAGTTATTTGTTTAGCCTGTCTGTTAGTGAGATCAGGGCTTGGTTTATAGGAAAAAGAAGCAATTGTCATGTCATTCAATGTAAGAGAAGCAAGGATCTCCACTCTCTGTACCCCTCTCAAAAATGTAGACAAAGAAATTGCTTCAATTTTATTTGAAATTCTCATTTCATTTTGTGACACTCTGTGAAATTCTACCAATTAAATATTCATTTGAGATAATAACTATACTTTTAAAACAAATAAGAAAAAATATTCCCTGGTAGTATTCATTTGTATGGATTTATTTCTTTTTAAGTATCTTATGCTCATTGGAGAGACAGAATAAGACTTTCAAGAAGGGAAAATATTAAGAAAACTTTAGGTCAAGATTTTCAGGTAAGGACAGGTTTAGGTGATATATGGCACTTTAGGTTAGAAATGAGATGATAATGCCTCCATTTCTTGATCCAGGAATTTAATAAATCTGAAATAATTCAAGATGAATACTGTATGTTCATGGCCAAACCCATTATTAGTTCAAGGAAGAATGAGGAATAACTAGGCAAAAACTTTAGTCATGGACATGTCAATTTTGACTAAAGTAGGTTAAGTAAGAGTGACCTTGGAAGTAATAGTTGCAATCAGCACATAGTAAATTTCAATAAATATTTTCTAAATTAACAAATGAATGCATTCTTAAGGAGAGTAGAAGTGTCAATATTCAAAGTAACTGTGACAGCAATGTACCATTGATTAATCTGTATGTCAGAAAATTGCCTTGTGCACCTGATCTAAGCAATATAAAATAAATACCATTGAGTTGAAGTATTTGTAGTCATAGATACCAAAAATGCGTGCTTAAATAATTAAAGCTTTTTCTATATTTCTCTTGTACTCATTTTGTGTTTTAACTTTCATGTCATAATCCAGAGGTAAGAAGAGATGATATTTCATTGAGGGTGCCACTATTTCAGTGAAGTCAGAGGCAAAAAGATCTCAAATTAGCACTTGAAATCTTTAGTTTATTTCTGCCTTCTACATGGAAAAATCCATGAAAATTAGGTCTTGCCTAGTTATCTGAAATAAGTAAATCAGAGTTTTGTGAGTAACCAGAGAATCCTGAGTAACATAAGCTCTGAAAGATAAAGAGGCTTCCCTAACCCTGCCCTCTATTCTGACCTCAGACTTCTGCACTAGAGGGGGTGTCTCAGGGAACTTAATACCCCCCTTTATGAGATGTCACACACACTAATTAAAATCTGTGAACTATTAGTTTTGTGTTGTTGTTGTTGTTAGGTGCCGTCGAGTCGATACCTGACTCATTTCCAATCAAAATGTAAATGTGTAGGGAAGAATTGGGAGGAAATTGGCAAAAACTCCCAAACTGGGAAAATGGCGTTTGAATATCTGGTTTGTAAGTTAGAAATCTAGCGAAAATGAAAGTAACTTGGTTGCACATTTGTACAAAACCCTTCCTGATTGGACAATTGGACTGAAAGCTGATTGGCTCAGGCCATTCCATGGGCGAACTATATAAAGAGCTGCTCTGCGGCAGCTCGACCCCTTTTTTGGCACGGCCTTTCTGGCATCCCTTTCTGCGCCTTCTCGCCTGTCCCTACCCGGACCACCGATGAGGAAATGCCTCTCCCGCTGCTCTCCCCCAAACCTTTGATGAGGAAAAAACGCTCTCCCATCGCAATCCTCAACAAGGAAAAGAACCTGCTCTCCGTCTGATCACCGAGGAAGCGGCAGCTGTCTCCTCCTGACGACCGAGACGACCAACACAGGTGTTTGTCCCTGGAAGGCAAAAGCGCCTGAGGCTTTTCCTTTCTCCCGTCTCCTCAGGGGTCCTGAGGGCCGCAGGAGTCTGCGCCCCTCACCTGAGGGTCCCGAGTGAATTGTGTTTAGTATCTGTGTGCAAGGCGGCGCAGCCCGTCCGAACCTCCAGGCCGGACCGGGAGGCGCGTGCCCCACATAGATTTGGTGCCCGAACGTGGGGCCCAACATAGTTGGTGCCCGAACCTGGGGCCCAACATAAATGGTCATTAAATTACATTTTTACCTTTTACAAAAACTTTTATATCATTTCTTTTTTTCTTATGTACACATAACTTCCCAATATTTCACTTGAAATCATTAATTGACCAGGGCAGCAAGTTATAGGCTTTACATAAACTATACTTTGACTGGATAGATAGATAGATAGATAGATAGATAGATAGATAGATAGATAGATAGATATGTTCTTATTACATGTATATCAGGTATTCTCAGTGTGTAAACTGTGCCTGGGGAATAATCTAAGACTTCTGTAAATTGCTCTCTGTTCTCAAAACCACTAGGGTACCATTTGGTTTACTGAATAAACCACTTGAATGCCAAACACAATCCCTGTTGAAATTCTAGGTCCAGAGATGTTTCATAAAAAGTTCACAAGTACATTTTAAAAAATCACACAAAACATTTTTGATTTGGTTAAATTGCTTCATCTAAAGCAGTTCATACTTCCTCAATGAAGTTCAAAGCTCTCTAGCATTTTCCACTTTTCCAAGGCTCCTTATAACTCAGAGAAGAAAAATTTTAATTCCCAAGTATACTTTGACATTTGAAAATTATAAGATACATTATTCTTCAGATTTATCTCATACTCATATTCCCTGACAGTTTTAAAAACATGATCTCTTACTTCATCTCCTCTAACCCACAATTACAAACTAAAAAAGTCATATTTTCTAGCACACTAAATGTTGATTAATCTCTTAGAGATGGACCTACATTAACCTAGATCAAAAGAGCATATAAATTATATTAATTTCCAATGAGAAATGCAAGTAGCAATGATACTAAACATTTGTGTCCTCTATTAAGTACATTTGATCTTTATAGGGCAGCTTTTGTGATAGGCCAGGAACCAAAGTAAAGAGAAGTTGGCTAAGTACTCAAATGTCTAATGGCAACAGGCAATGACAGATAAATGAATTCATGTCCTCAGTAGGGATAGAATGCTTTTGCAGTTGTGAGACTGTAAGCATAGCATATTCATCCCTGTGCAGGTCTTGAATGCTCATTGCTTACATTTGCCAGTAAAGTCCTAATTTTATTTTGTCTCTCTTGCCTTTGTAGACTTTTTATGTTTGATGTATTCTTTTGTTGGGTAAGCTAATAATCGCAATACAGTTGTCTTTGAACTTTTAGTTAATTGGGGAGCCCCTTTTTTCTCTGTAAGATGTTAGGTAATGATAGTGTGATCTGTTATGCTTCAACTCTGCTGCGGAGCATAGTCTGAATCCCCTAAAGGACATCAAGGAATCATATGGTTATGTATCCTCCATTAAATCTATGCTTAAGTATTCACATATGCATAGACACTTTTGTATTATTTACTCTCATACAACAGGTGATGTAGGCCATGACTTCAAATGGTGATGTATTCTCTAAGAGTCAATTTATAACTCATGCCATCCTACATAAATGTGCTATATTTACATATCTGAACTAAATAGAAATCTTTTTGTTGGTTGCCATTTTTATCAAAGTTGTACATACTCAAATAGTTCACTAAGACTTTTTGGAAAACCAATTGCCTGCCACTCTGACCACTCTGCTTCTTCTACTCTTCCTGCCTCAGAGGCAATTCAATTCACATAACTTCATCTAGTTTGTTTGGTACTGGTCAAGTTTCTAGATGCTGTAATTGAAACTATACCTTTTGGTTTGTCAGTTTTAAGTATTATCAGTTGACTTTGTAGTCCAAAGGATCAGGAATTAACCCTTTCCTCCACTCACCCCATAATCCACTACCCAACTTTCCAATATAATTATGTTGTTATTTGCTTAGATCAAAGTTATTTATTTACATTATTATGACCTTATAAGCACTATTCAGAATAGAATGACCAGATAAACTTTGATTAATTTCTTTTTGCTCCTCAAGGTTTTTCTTTTCCTGGAATTGAGTTATCCTTACCTTCCTTTTAAATTAGTTTTCTATGTATTTGTACTGATTCAGTGCCAATGTCTCCCTGAAATTGTTCACATCTTTTCTCAAGATTTTCAAGTATATCAGCTCACTATAAATTTTATCTTTTGGGGGCATTCTGACCCTCTACAATATGGACTGCTTATATTTTATGCCCTTTCAGAGATATCATATGGGATCTCCCTTCACCATCACCCTGGAGACTCCCATCTTCTTCCTCACATTGAAATTTTTTGCCTAACCCCACTTTTTTATTTGGCTTAATTCCTTGTCTTGTACAGAAAACATGCCAGCAGATATCTCGTAGCTTGGAAATTACTGCTTTCCAAATTTTTGAAATAATTGTAGTTTCAGTGATGGTTACTGAGAAGGCAGAGGCCAGTCTAGTACTGGAACTTGTGTATGTTCCCATCCCTTCTCCCTCATCTCTGGAAGCATGTAAGATCTCTGTTTTGTCCTCTTTTTCCTAGTTGAGGGTGTATATTTTCATGTATTATCCTCATTGGATCATTTTAGTATTAAACTTGCATCCTTAAATTCTCAGAAATCTCCATGAATTATTTCATTGATTATTTCCCCTTATCTTATTCTGTTTCCTTTTCCTTTTCAAAACTCCATTATTTATTTATTTATTTATTTACTTACTTACTTACTTACTTACTTACTTTTAAATGGTGACTTTCTGAGTTGATTCTCTCATTTGTAAAATCTTTTTCTCTGATGTTCCATCTCCTCATTTTTGCTCTTTTTTTTTTTCTGGGAGATTTTCTCAACTTTGTGTTGTAACCCTTCTATTGGACATTTCATTTCTATTGTTTTATTTTTAATTCACAAGAAATATGTATATACATATATATGCATATATATACAGAAAAAAAGGTTAGTTTTAATTTCCAATTTTTTCTGTTGTATTGAATATTCATTTAATATAGCTTCCCCTTCTTGATTTGTGCTTGCAATATAGTCTCTTATCCCTCTGAAGATAATGATAGTTCTTTCTGAAAGCTTCAGTGTCTTTTCCCTCTGAGTTGCTTTTTATTTTATTTTTGTAAGTTTATTTTCTCCTCTGGGCTTTTTCTCAGGTTTCTTATCTTGGATTTTGTACTCATATTCAAGAACAGAAAGGTTAAAAGATGGTTGGAAACCTTGGGTAAATGGCTGGGGCTTATTCACTGTTTTCTGTGTTGTAGGATGATCAGGTTGCCCTGTTTCTTACATTTATGTTCAAGTTTTTCTTCTTGTTTCCCCGAAAAGTCCATTTAAGTTTCCTGTCTAGAATGTGTGACCTGGCTGCCACTGTCCTACGTACTTCAGAGAAAAGAACTGGTGGGCTGTGCTCATGTCACCTTCCTGTTTCCAGCAGAACAATCCACTCTTAGGTGTTTTTGTGTCCAAGACATATCTGTGTTACCTTCTTTAGAGAATCTACAGTCTCTATTGGAAAGAAACAGAAAATATTGAGATCTAATAATTTCCTAAGTACCTCTTAAATCAGGGATGTCCAACCTTTTCGGCTCTATATAAATTATATATTTAGTGCAAATACATAATAAAGGAGGTCAAAAAGGAAATGAAAGCCAAAAATCACATGATATGAAAAGTTCTTGTGGGGTCACCTTACTAGCTCTTCTGAGCCTCATGTGGCCTGTGGGCTGCAGGTTGGTTATGTCTATTAATTAACCTTTCTGTATGAGCATTTCCCTTCTCATCTTTTCCTCAGAGGTACCTGGGGCCAGCAATTCCAGAGAACTTTTGTTTAACACCAAGAGCTCCCTGACTTTTCTTGATGCTTGCATGGAGTCCAGTTTTCTCAGGTCTTCTATAAGTTGCCATTTATTTAGTTGCTTTTCACTTTTCATAATTTTTGCCATTATTTTTCCTTTTCTCCTTGTTCTTGTTGGTCGTGTTGTTTATAACAACTGAGTTGAGGTATAATTCACAATGAGTAAACTGCACACATACAAAGGATATATTTTAATTAGTATTTTTCATTGGCAAAAATTATATGTATATATGTAGAATATGATTTGAAATATGTATACTTAGTAGAATGGCTCAATCAAGCTAATTATGTATGTCTTCATGTCTTCATGTCTTCACGTCTTATTTTTGGTGATGATAACATTTAAAGTTTACCATCTTAGCATTTTTTAGGTATATAGTGCATTGTTAAATGTAGTCACAATGTTGTACAATCTTGAATTTATTCGTTTGGTCTAACTGAAATTTTGCATCCTTCAATCAACTTCTCTACATCCACAGCTTCTCCCCTAGTAAGTATCACTTTACTCTAGTTTCATGTGTTCAGCATTTTTGGATCCCATACATAAGTGAGGTCATTCAATATTTCTATTTCTGTGCCTGGCTTATTTAACTTTGGGTGCATAGTCAAAGGAAATAAAATCATTATGTCAAAGAGATATCTGCAGTCCCATGTTCATTGTAGCATTTTTCACAATAACAATGGCATGGAATCAACCTGGGTGTCCATTAATGGATGAATGGATAAAGAAAATTCAGTGTATACAGCTAAATAAGTACTATTCTGCTTTTAAAAATAAGGAAATAATATTATTTGAAAAAGCATAGATGAACGTGGAGACATTATGTAAAGGATCTATTTTGAACTTTCATGTATTCATACACCTGGAAAGCTATCACTGCAAGCAAGATAATGAATATGTCCATCGTCCCCTAAAACTTTCCTCTTGCCTCTTATAATCCCTACTCCCCAAACCTTTGTGCCTTCCTCCACTGCCACCTCCAGGCAACCTCTGATGTGCTGTCCCTATGCATTAATTTTCATTTTCTAGAAGCTCATATAAATGGAATGATACAGTCTGAATTCTTTTCTTATTTGGCTTCTTTCACTCCATATAATTATTTTGAAGCCATCTATGCTGTTGTTCTTGTTGTTAGGTGCCATCGAGTCAGTATCCAACTCATAGCGACCCACATAGGGTTTTCAATGGCTGGCTGTTTCAGGATTGCCTTGGGAGTGGATTTTCCGGTCCTTCTCCCATTTTTGCGGTGCTGGCAATTGAACTCGGGACCTCAGAGACTGCAGTGCAGCGCTCTACCAATTGAGCTAAATCCCAGCCCATCTATGCTGTAAGAAACACCAATAGTACATCCCTGTTTTATCACTGAGCAATATTCCATCATATGGACAAATATATTGATAGACATCTGGATTGTTCCCAGATTTTGTTGTTGTTGTTGTTGTTAGGTGTCGTCGAGTCGAGTCTGACTCATAGACCCTATGTACAGCAGATCCAAACACTTGCTGATTCTGCGCCAGGCAAACAATCTTATTTATGTTTAAGCCCATTGTTGCAGACATTGTGTCAATCCATCTGGTGGAGGGTTTTCCTCTTTTGCGTTGACATGCCACTCTTCTAAACATGATGTCTTTCTCCAGGGATTGTTCTCCCCTGACTAC
>VMDO01004528.1:106259-124052 GCA_007922755.1 Pedetes capensis
TTGGCCATTCTTGCTTCCAAGGAGCACTCTGGTTGTACTTCTTCTAGGACAGATCTGTTGGTTCTTTTGGCAGTCCATGGTATATTCAATAGACGTCTCCAGCACCACAATTCAAAAGCATCAATTCTTTTTCTGTCTCTCTTGTTCAATGTCCAGCTTTCACAACCATATGATGCCACTGAAAATACCATGGCATGAGACAGATGCACCTTCGTCTTCAATGTGATATCTTTGCTTTTCAATACTCTAAAGAGATCTTTTGCCACAGCTTTTCCTAGAGTAATGCGTCTTTTGATTTCTTGACTGCTGCTTCCGTGGGTGTAGATTATAGAGCCAAGCAAAGCAAAGTCTTGGACAACCTCAATCTTTTCTCCATTTATTGTGAAGTTGCGTGCTGACCCAGTCGTAAGGATTTTTGTTTTGTTGATGTTTAGTCATAACCCATACTGAAGGCTATGATCTTTGATCTTCACCAGAAAATGTATTAAATCCTCTTCACTTTCAGCAAGCAGAGTGGTGTCATCTGCATAACGCAGGTTGTTAATGAGTCTTCCTCCAATCTTGATGCCACATTCTTCCTCATAAAGTCCATCTTCTCGGGTTATTTGATCAGCGTATAAATTGAAGAGATAGGGTGAAAGTATACAGCCCTGACTCACACCTTTCTCAATTTTAAACCACGCGGTGTTTCCTTGTTCTATTCAAACAACTGCCTCCTGGCTCATGTACAGATTTCTCATGAGCACAATTAGATGTTCTGGTATTCCCATTTTCCGAAGTGTTATCCATAATTTGTTATGATCCACACAATCAAATGCCTTTGCACAGTCAATAAAACATAGATAGATATCTTTCTGATATTCCATGCTTTCAGCTAATATCCACCTGACATCAGCAATGATGTCCCTGGTTCCCCACCCTCTTCTTAATCCTGCTTGATTTTCCGGTAATTCCCTGTCTATATACTGCTGCAATCGCTTCTGAATGATCTTTAGTAGAATTTTGCTGGTGTGTCATATTAATGATATTGTCCGATTGTTTGCACATTCAGTTGGATCCCCGTTTTTGGGAATAGGCACAAATATGGATCTCTTCCAGTCAGTTGGCCAAGTAGCTGTTTTCCAAACCTGTTGCCACAAACATGTTAACACCTCCAGTGCTGCATCTGTTTGTTGAAACATGTTTATTAGTATCCCATCAATTTCTGGAGCCTTGTGTTCCACCAGTTCTTTCAAGGCAGCTTCCACTTCATCCTTCAACACCATTGGTTCCTCTTCATATGCAACCTCTTGGAATGGTTGGTCATCTACCAATTCTTTCTTGTATATTGACTCTGTGTTTTCTTCGCATCTTCTTTTGATGTTTCCTGCATCATTTAATATTTTCCCTGTAGAGTCTTTCACTACTGCCACTCGAGGCTTGAATTTTTTCTTCACTTCCTTAAGCTTGAGAAACACAGAACATGTTCTTCCCTTTTGGTTTTCTGCCTCCAGCTCCTTGCACATGTCATTATAATATTTGTTTTTGTCTTCTCGAGCTGCCTTCTGAAATCATCTGTTTAGTTCCTTAACTTCATCCTGTCTTCCTTTTACTTTAGCTGCTGGACATTCAAGGGCAAGTTCTACTGTCTCTTTTGACATGTAATTTGGTCTTTTCTTTTTTTCTTGTCTTTTTAAGAACTTTTTGTTTCCTTTTTGAATGATATCTTTTATGTCCTGCCACAACTCTTCTGGTCTCCTATCATTTGTGTCTAATGCACTAAACCTATTTGTGAGGTGGTCTCTGAACTCAGGTGGGATATACTCAAGGTCATACCGTGGCTCTCGTATACTTGTCCTAATTTTCTTCAGCTTCAGTTTGAACTTGCATATGAGAAGTTGATGGTCTGATCCACAGTCAGCACCTGGTCTTGTTTTGACATTTTGTACAGAGCTATTCCATCGTCTCTTTCCACATATGTAGTCAATTTGATTCCTGCATGTTCCATCTGGTGAAGTCCATGTGTATAGTCTCCATTTATGATGTTGAAAAAATGTATTTGCAATGAAAACGTCATTGGTCTGACAAAATTCTATCATGCGATCTCCAGCTTCATTTCTCTCACCAAGTCCATATTTTCCAACTACCGAGCCTTCTTCTTTGTTTCCAACCTTTGCATTCCAGTCACCAGTGATTATCAGTATGTCTGGATTGCATGTTTGGTCTATTTCAGATTGCAGAAACTGATAGAAGTCTTCCCATTCTTCATTTGTGGCCTTAGTGGTGGGTGCATAAATTTGAATAATAGGCATATTAACTGGCCTTCCTTGTAGGTGTATGGATATTATTCTATCATTGACAACATTGTATTTCATGACAGATCTTGAAATGTCTTTTTTGATGATGAATGCAACCCCATTTCTCTTTAGTTTATTATTCCCAGCATAGTAGACCATATGATTGTGTGATTCAAAATGGCCTATGCCGGTCCATTTTAGCTCACTGATGCCTAGAATGTCAATGTTTATGTCCTCCATTTCTCTTTTAACAATTTCTAATTTTTCTAGATTCATACTACGTACATTCCATGTTCCAATTATTAATGAATGTTTACAGTTGTTTCTCCTCATTTTGAGTCGTGCCACATCAGCAAATGGAGGTCCCTGGGGCTTTACTCCATTTCTGTCATCAGGGTGGACTCTACTTTGAGGAGGCAACTCTTCCCTAGTAGTCTTTTGAGTGCCTTCCAACCTGGGGGGCTCATTTTCCAGCACTATATCTGACAGTGTTTCTTTGCTATTCATAGGGTTTTCAGTGACTAGTTGTTTTGGGAGTGGCTCTTCAGGTCCTACTCCCTAGTCTATCTTAGTCTGGAAGCTCAGCTGAAAACCTGTCCACCATGGGTAACCTTGCTCATATCTGAGGTACCAGTGGCAGAGCTGTCAACCTCATCGCAACACACAAGCTCCCACAGTGTGGCAAACTGACAGACGTGTGGGGGCCTACTAGTGATAGAAATCTGTTATTACCCTTATAATTAGTCCTCCATACATAATATGGGTTTCTTCAGATGCTTTAAGATTTTATCTTTATCATGGGCTTTCAGTAATTTAATGATAATATGGTATGATGTTGAGTATTTGGGGTTAATTAAACTTCTTGTATCTATGGATTTCTCATTTTATCATATTGGAAATTTTTCTGTCCATTTTTTAATTCTAATATTTTTTTCTCTCCTTCCCTTTGTTTCCTAAACTGGATACCATATTGGTTGTTGGATATTTTTGGGTCATACAAATATTTTTGTTTATGAGGCACACTGTTGTTACTTGTTAAAAATCTGATATTTTAGGTCATTTTTACAGATTCCTTTTAAATAAGACCAGAGTAGTACTAGTACTAATTATTTTATAACTGTAGCAAGATATTTCTGTGCCCAATACTCCATGAATCATCAGATTCCCAGTATGGCTGGTGGGAAATGGCATTATTCTAGGCCTTATGTGAGAAGTGAGCACTTACCTCTAATCATTTCTGGTGGTTCTTTTTCTGGGTTTGAGTACTTTCCTCACATGAATGTCCTCATCAGTATCTTGCTAAATACTTTGAGAGAACTATCTGCAGCCCTCTGGAGCTCTCTCTCTGAAGTTCATTCCTCCTGGGTATACTGTCCTAAGAATTCTGGTCTTTGGTTTCTCTATATAATAAGATTTGCTTTAAGTCAGGGAGTCTTCCAATTTCTGACAGAGTTTAGTTTCTTTGTACCACTGCCTGCAAACCCTCTCATGACTCTAAGCTAGGGTTGTCATTAAGTTCACTCTTTTTTCTTATTGTATTGTTGTTAGATGCCAGAAAATCAGGTCCAACTCATAGCAACTTGATATACAACAGAACAAAACACTTCCTGATTTGGTGCCAGGCACATGATCTTTTTTATGTTAAAGCCTATTGTTGCAGTCACTGTGTCAATCCATCTAGTAGAGAGTCTTTTTTGTTTTCATTGACTTCCTACCCTCCCAAACCTGATGTCCTTCTCCAGGGATTGGTCTGCCCTGACAACATGTCCAAAATATGTAGAATTCAGTCTACCCATTCTTATTTCCAAAGAACACACTGATTGCACTTCTTCTAGGACAGATCTGTTGGTTCTTTTGCCAGTCCATGGTATATTCAATATTTGTCTCCAGCACTGTAATTCAACAGCATCAGTTCTTCTCCTGTCTCCTATTTTCAATGTGCAGCTTTCACAACCACATTATGTGACTGATAATACCATGACATGAGTCAGGTGCACCTTTGTCTTCAATATGACATCTTTACTTTTCAACTCCAAAGAAGTCTATTGCAACAGCTTTTCCTAATGCAATGTGTCTTTTGGTTTGTTGACTGCTGTTTCTGTTGGTGTTGATTGTAGAACTAAGCAAAGTCTTTTCTCCATTTATCACGAAGCTGTGTACTGACTCACATGTAAGAATTTTTTATTTTGCTGATATTGAGGCACAGTCCATACTGAAGGCTGTGTTCTTTGATCTTCATCAGTAATTGTTTCAAATCCTCTTCACTTTCAGAAAGCAGAGTTGTGTCATCTGCATAACACAGGTTGTCAATGAGTCTTCTTCCAAACATAATGCCATGTTATTTTTCATGATGTCTTGCTTCTTAGATTATTTGCTCAGCATAGAGATTGAAGAGGTATAGTGAAAGGATATAGCCCTGGCACACATCTTTATTGATTTTAAGCCAGGCAGAGTTTTCTTGTTCTGTTTGAATGACTGCCTCCTGGTCCATGTACAGATTCTTCATGAGTACAATTAAGTGCTCTGGTATTCCCATTCTTTGCAATGTTATCCATAATTTGTCATGATCTACACAGTCAAATGCCTTTGCATTTTCAATAAACCATAGATAGATACCTTTTTCTGCTTTGGGCTAATGTCCATCTGTCATTAGCAATGAGGCTCCTATTTCTGAGTCCAGCTTGATTTTCCAGCAATTCCCTGTCTACTTACTGGTGCAGTCACTTTTGAATGATCTTTAGCAAAATTTTACTTGTATGTGAATATTAATGATATTATTCCATAATTTTCACATTAAGTTGGATCCTCTTTCTTGGGAATAGGCACAAATATGGGTCTCTTCTATTCAGTTATCCAAGTAGCTGTTTTCCAAATCTCTTAGCATAAACAAGTTAGCACCTCCAGTGCTGCATCTGTTTGTTGAAACATCTCTGTTGTTATTCCATCCATTCCTGGAACCTTGTGTGTCATCAACTCTTTGAAGGTAGCTTCCACTTTATCCTTCAATACCATGTGTTCCTCATCGTATGCAACCTCTTCAGTACATCCAGACTGCACGGTCAATCTATTTCAGATTGCAGAAGTTGGTAAAAAATCTTCCCTATCTTCCTTTGTGGCCTTAGTGATGGGTGCATAAATTTGAATAATAGTCATATCAACTGGCCTTCCTTGTACGCATATGGATATTATTCTACCACTGACAGCATTCAGGACAGATCTTGAAATGTCTTTTTTGATGATGAATGCAACCCCATTTCTCTTTAATTTGTCTTTCCCAGCATAGTAGACCATATGATTATCTGATTCAAAATGGCCTATGCCAGTCCATTTTAGCTCACTGATGCCTAGAATGTTGATGTTTATGTGCTCCATTTCCCTTCTGATGGTTTCTAATTTTCCTACATTCATACTATGTACATTCTATGTTCCAATTATTAAGGGACATTTACAGTTGTTTTCTCATTTTGAGTCAGGTCACATCAGCAAATGGAGGTACTTGAGGCTTTACTACATTTCCATCATTAAGGTAGACTCTACTTTGAGGAAGCAACTCTTTCCCAGTTGTTTTCCGTGCCTTTTGACCTGAGGGGCTCATTTTCCTGGCACTACATATGACAATCTTTCCCATCTCTTAGATATAATTTTCTTTGATGACTAAGATGCAGTCTCTTGAAGCTGATATCTCAAGTATTTTGTTTGTTTTATTGGTTATTTCTGTTAACAGGATAAATCTGTTCCTTCTTACCCTATCTTGGTTAGCTATAGAAACAATCAGATTTTGCATTCTCAGTAATTTTAATACAATTTTCACAAGATATTAATGACATATTAAGCAAAAAGTAATCTTTAAGTGTCATTAGTTATAATTTCAGGGCTGGGGTTCAGCTCAGTTGGTAGAGTGCTACTCTGTACTCTCTGAGGTCCTGGGTTTGATCCCCCGCACCACATAAATGGAAGAAGGACCTGGTAATCCATTCTTGAAACAATCAGTCATTGAAAACCCTATGAATAGCAGAGAAGCACTGATATACTATCAGGCATGGTATAGTGTCCTAGAGTGTTTTGTTCTGTTGTACATAGAGTCGCTATGAGTCGGACCCAACTCTAAGGTACCTAACAACAACCACAATTATAATTTCCATAAAAGCAGAAATGGTAATGGTATAGTATATACCAAATAAGAGTATCTGAGCAATAATTTATTTTGCTAAAAAGGTCATAGACAGTAAAAAGAATACTTGCTTCTTGAACTAAATATCCTATTGATTGGTTAATGTCTTTTTAAGCCTCTGTTTTCCCTTGATTTTCTTATTTACATGATAATAATGATAATAGTAACATTATATGTGTACTATCTTCTTCATAGAATTGTGACAATCAGTGCAACAAACACTTTGAAAAATCAAATTATATGCAACTAAAAAATCCCTAAAAATTTAAATTTTAATTTCATAAAATACTTATTATAATTTTTGCACTACATGGTCCATAGAAATTTCCTTTGACATTTATGTTTTACATGACAAGCCCCACAATATGAAAACAGTAAGAGTTCTAATGCCTTCAGCCCTACCACTGTGGCATCCTATCCCATCAGATTTCAAATGCTAAGCAGGGTTGGGCCTGCGTAGTACTTGGATGGGAGACTGTCTGGAACACCAAGTACTGTAGGCTTGGGAGAAGGACCAGGCAACCCACTCCCAAAAAACAATCTGCCATTGAAAACCCTATGAGTAGCAGAGAAATGCAATAGTGTTTTGTCTGTTATACATAGGGTTGCTATGAGTTGAACACCAACTTGACAGCACCTAACAACAAAAAGAGTTCTAAAAGTTCTAGAGACAGCACCTAACAACAAAAAGTTCTAAAAAAGTTCTAAAAAGAGTTCTAAAAAAAAAAAGATTACAAAATCACCATATAACTACTATTAGAAAACATTTTTAGGTTTAATTAATTTGCAGTTATCTTGATTTCTATCCTTTTTATACATATTTTATTTCTTTCATGATTTTGTCTACATACTTAAGTACTAAATATTAAATTAATTAAAGATTAAGTAGCATGAGATAGCATTAGAAAAAGAAAAAAGCCATATTTAAATGACAGATATTTTTATGGTATTGACTCAAAGTTGTGAGGCCTATTGCTTTTAAAAGTGTAACTTCAAACACAGTACTAAATTTGTTTTAAATTTGATTATAGAATTACTAAGAGGAATCTTTTGCCATTTATATCAAAGATGAAAGATGAGTTGTGATAATGCATAGGCTATTTTCCTGTCATCATAATTGGACTTATTCACTAAACTGAATTAACAACAGAGAGATGATCAGGGAGCCTGCACATTGATATCTTATCAAATATAACTAGTGATTAAAAAAATTAGACTTCAGTTTATACTGTTTAAATACTTTTACTTTCAAAAAATGTCATATGCATTTATATTTTCATGTGAATATATTATTGTAAGATCATGGAATATGTTTACTCTTATTTAGCAAACTGAGCAAAATTTTGACTTGGTAAGACTTATTCATCACTTTGTTTAAATTGATGTTAGTGGTAAAGAGCTATCAGATCCAGTTTAGGAATTTAACCTGTGAGTACAACAAATCTAAATTGAGGTCCTGGCTCCATTAGTAAGATTGCCAGATAAAATACAAGATGCCCAACCTCATTTGAAATTCAGATAAACAATAAATAATTTTTTTAGTATGTGGATGTTCTATGAAATATTTGCAACATAATTATAGTAAAATAATCAGTATTTAAAATCTGAAATTCAAATGTATCTAGGCATCCTCTAGCTTTATTCATTATTAAATCTGGCAACTCTATCATTCACTAGTCACCAGCTCAGTGTCAATTTCCTTTATTCATTGAACATCTTATCCCCTGGATTTAAGTTATTTTTCCTGCAAAGTAGTTCTGTCTTCGTAATTTCAATACCTCTGCAGAGAATATTCCCAATATTGTGTTCTCTGGCTTTCATGATGTCTTTTCCTTTGTTGTTGTTGTTGTTAGGTGCCAATGAGTCGGGCCCAACTTGTAGTGACCCTATTACTACAGATGGAAACACTACCAGACATTGTGCCATGGCAGACACTGTTGTCAGTGGTCCTCTGCTATGCATGGGTTTTTAAATGGCTGGCTGTTTCTGAAGAGGGCTCCTGGGTCCTTCTCCCCAAGCATACAGCACCCAGTATTCCCAGGTGGCCTCCCATTTAAGAACTAACTAGGCCAGACCCTGCTTAGTTTCTGAGATCTGATGGGATAGGATGCCAGGGAGGCATGGTGTATTTTCCTTTAGTGGTCTTCAATTCTGTTACATTAGCTACATTTTTATATGATTATATTCTAGACCTTAACATTACAAATATATGCACATCTTCCATAATCTTTAATTTCAAGCATTAAAATTACTAATGCTTCCTAGATTTGTAGTTTACCTCTTGAAAATCCTCATTCTAGCATATTTTTTTAATTCCAATGGACCCACATTCCTTAATGCATCTACCACTTAATTACCTTCATCCTTCATGATCTTGGTTTGTGCCTTATTAATAGATGTCATAGTCCTTCATGGCAGTACAGAATTACTGTTACATGGATCCAGACTACCTGATTTTGAAGAGCCTTTTTCTGCCTTTACACTCTACTAGTTATAAACATCAATAAATTACTCAGTATTTCAGTCTCAGTTTGCTATAAAATGATGATAGTAATATTTAGAGAAACCACATAGGTTGGTTGTGATGAATAAATAATTCACGTGAAGTGCTAAGAATAGTTTCTTCCTGGTACATAATATGCTAAATAAGGTTAGCTTTTGTAGTATCACCACCAATATTACCATTGTTGTCATCATCAATTTTCTTACCATCAACAATGTCCAAATGCCCTTCCTTAGAGTTTCAAATTATTATTCCATAATATCTATTTAAATCCAATTTACTTCATACATGCACATAGAAAAAGAGGAGTTTCACTTTTAGTTAATAACTATGAACCTCAAATTAGCCCCAGCTGCTGCCTAGATATCCAATTGTATATTCAAGATTCATTCCATTTCCCTTTGACATCTTTTTCCTTTCTTACTTACCCCAAACATCTCTCCCTACTGTTAGGTTCTGCTTCACCAGTGAAATACAAGCAGTCAGCAGAGAGCTTCCACAGACTCTTAGCCATATTTCCCAGCCTCACAGTCAGCCTGAAATCTCTGCCTTCCCTCCTTTCATTCTAAATCAATGCTTTTTCCCTGCCCTGACCAACTCGCTCTTTTGCATCACATTTCCTCTCCTCTTATATGTTGGACATATCACAGGCCCTGCAAAGTAAGCATGTACAAGAACAATGCTCTTGATGTCTCCAGCAGATTGCCCATATCAGGAACAGCCAACTTCATCCTTCCAGTTCCTCCAGACATAGCACTTGGCACCTGCTTTCTTTTGACACTGTTTATCTTTTACATGAATTCCTGAAGATACTATATACATGAAAACTTAATTTACCTTATCTCTAGTTTTATAATATAGAAAAAGGCAAATGATAAGTAGTAGTATTTATCAAAGAATTTGAGGAGAAGTAAATCAATAATACATGGAAGTACTGACTGCAGTTGTTGTTGTTAGGTGCTATTGGGTCAGATCCAACTCATAGAGACTCTGTGCAACAGAATGAAACATTCCCCCTTCATAGTGCTATCCTGTGCACTATGTCAGTGCTTCTCTGCTATTCATAGGGTTTTCCATGGCTGATTATTTTGGGATAATTTTGGGAGTTGTCTGCTAGGTCCTTCTCCCATTTTTGAGATCCTTGAGATTGAACCCAGGGCCTCAGAGAGCACCAAGTAGCCCTTTATCAACTGAGCTAAACCCAAGCCCACTGACTGCAGTGCTTGATGTAAATATGAATAAATGTTTACAGCTACTTTCATTAGTGCATCTCTTTCCTCCTTCCCCACAAATTGGATGTGAACTATAAGAATCTAGATAAATATACCCACATGTTCCTAAAATAAAATAAAATGAATTTAAATTTTATCAGACATAAAATAATACAAAATATAGTATTTACCCTGGTTCTGTGGAAGAACAATTCTAGTTGGACTTTCCTTGTGAGGTTGGTTTGAGAGGTACCTACAAAATTCCATCACTAAAAAAGTGACGTGTATTGATAAGAGTTCAACTTGATTAAGGCTTCCTGATCTTGAATTTCTGCCTTCAGCATGACTTTGGTGACTTACTTAAACTCCATGACTCAGTTTTCTTATCTGGCAGAATACAGTACATATGATAATACCTCCTCATAAGATTATTCAGTTATTTTGTATTTGAGTAGTGTTTAGTACAGTGACTGAATTTATAAGTGTTCACTATTTTTGTTTTTATTGTAATAAAGTGGTCTCTATGAAGATTCCAATGTTAAAATTCAAAAGATTATGTTATAGCTCACCTCTCTTGCAGGAGTTATAGTCAAAACATGTGGAAATAGTCTTTTTATAACTTCAAAAATATAAATAACAACATGTTTTTGTCCCATTTTTAATTAATTAATTAATTACTTTTTTGTGGTACTTTCAGGTTGAGCCCAAGGCCTCAGACATACTTTGCAAGTACACTAACCTTGAGACCCAGACACAGCCTTTTTTTTTTTTTTTGAGTCACGGTCTCTCTAATTTAGGCAGGCTGCCTCTAGCCTTGAACTGCCATCCTCCTGCTTCTCCATCCAATGTTGCTGGAATTACACGCTTGTGTCACTGCACCTGGCTCACTTTTGCTCCAATTTTTGACATTTTTTTTAAAACAAAAAGAATGATTTTAATCTGCAGTTAAAGTGTGGGGAATACGTTGTTGTTGTTTCTAGGTACCTTCAAGTTGGTGTCCGACTCACAGCCACCCTACCTACAATAGAGGAAACACTTTTGTGTTTCTCTGCTATTCATAGGGTTTTTCAATGGCTGATTGTATTGGGAGAGTGGGTTTCCAGGTCCATCTCCCAAGCCTATAGCACCTGGTGTTTCCAGGCCATCTCCCATCCAAGTACTAACCAGGTCCAACCCTGCTTAGCTTCTGAGATCTGACGGGATCAGACAGCACAGTGGTATGACTGCAGGCATGGAGAATACAGTTAGTATCAAATGTCTACCATTTTCATTCATTCATTTAGTAGTTTTTAAATACTAACTATATGCTGTACACTAAGTTTTATGTGGGGTATAATGGTGAGTAAGTTGCAGTACTTTGTTTTCTCCTAGATTCGATGACAAGAAGCAAGTAAGAAATAAATTAGTAGAAGCCCAACAATTTCTTTTCTTTATGATATCAACATTGGATTAAAGCCTGGAGCAATTTGCGGCACTGTAGTGTGTCAGCTTTTAGAAAGTGGGATGCATTGGTTAAAGGTGATAGTTTGCTCAGATTTCCCCATGAAGTCCTTACCCAAATGGACATATCTAATTTGGACTCACTTCCATTAAAGTAGACCATGCTGTTGTGTGGAAATAAATCTGCAGAAAGAAACCTTTTTGTGGCTGCTGTCCCAGTTGAATATTTTGCATCTTACATAAGCAGGTTACAAATGGAACTGCAGATTGTGCTTCCAAGCCTGAGACCAGGCAACTGTCAGGTGCCTGAGGTCAGCAGATGTAGGCAGTCAAAATGCTGAAGGAGAATGATGCTTAGCATCTGACTGTTGTCCAAGAACGAGAGATTCACTTTATTGCCTAACCACTAAACCCCTAAATAGGTTTGCCAAATAGCTGTTGGGAAAAAAAAAAAAGGATAAAACAAGGACTAAAGAAATTGAAGAACATTTTGCTAGTAGAATAGCTGGAGAAAATAAACTTCTGATAAGTATTTATAACAAATAATTATAGTTTAGTTACATCTATTTTTGTGTCTATAACACTATGAAAGGAAAGAATATTCCAGATAATATAAATTTTATATTCAGAAAATGTAATAAATGCTTTACTATTTACTTTGCCTATAAGCAGGTATATTATTATTTTTATTAAGAAAAAATGCCTCTTCTTCAATACATTTCATGCAAATACCTTAAGATATTAATCAGAAAAGAGAAATCCATTGTTAATGTACCTGGTAGCCCTTAAGATTTTCTTTGGTCATGATGGAGAACATGTATATGAAAACTTCAGCATTTTTAATGAATTCAACTCCTGTCTTCTTTGGGGCAAGTCATTCTTGTGTTTAATATTCAGAGGAACAAGTTCACAACTTCACAGTAAAACTGTACATCTTCCACATTGGGAGATTTAGACTAATTCTACCATGAATTTAGATGATGTGATTTTGGAAATTGTAGGTTATCTCTTTATATTTTTTGAGAAAATAACTGCATCACATGACAGTCGAGAGCCCCAGAAATTGAGTCCCAGTGGCTTTGTAGTTCACATTGACTGGAAGGCCTCAGATATCACCTGGGAGAGTCTTGTTCTGTATGGATACTATTCCCACATTCATCTTCTGCCTCCTTAATAAAAAGACTTAATAGTATTTGGTTCATTTTATGACTTAAGGAGATTGGATATCAGAAGTTGGTTTTGGACTCCTCAGTGTATGTTTACCTACAGGTAATATTCCATGGTATTTCTCAGTTAGGAGTGTCTGGAATAGTTACACTGTCTTAAATACTAAGGTTTGTATTTTCAAATAGGTTTCTTCCTTTATTCTTCCTATTGTTTTCAGGTGAAGGTGTATTGTTTTTAATGTGCTCTATTCCACCCTGACATTCATTCTCTTCAAATATGGGAAGCTAGACAGGGTGGGGTCTGACTAGTATTTGGATGGGAGAACTCTTGGGAATACTGGGTGTTGCAGGCTTGGAAGAATGACCCAGCAGCCCACTCCTGAAACAATCAGTCATCAAAAACTCTATGAGTAGTAGAAAAGCGTTGACATAGTCGATGCATGGCACAGTGTTGGATAGTGTTTTGTTCCATTGCACATAGGATCACTGAGTCAGATCGACTTGACAGCACCTAACAACAACAAATTTGAGAATATGGAATGGCTTATGTTCAACATGTTTTTATAACAATAGATATTTCAAATTTGTTAATAGATTGCATAGTGAGTTTTGCAAGATGAAATTTCCTTTTTACTTAAATCCTTATTTAATAAGACTAAGCTTAACAATTCAAGTTTTAGGACACCATAGTCATGCAAGAACTTGTGTGTGATATTTCTAAAGGCTGTTTTTCATTCATAAGTTTATTTCCATTTATTATAACCTTCACTTACAGTGAATATGGTTTTTCAAAAACTTTGGTTCTCTGTTTGTAGAATGTGAGGCATCTATTATTAATGAAATATTGGTGTTTTTTTCCCCTGAATTGTCTTGAGAGAATGATGTTCTCTTACTTAGAAAAAAAAGTCCTTTAGAGTGGAGCATCCGTACAGAAAAATCATTATATCCACATATGTTCATAAGATACACTATTAAATTTAGCAGTCCCATCACATGTAAGCTTCAGATATTGTTGCTTTAATGCATTCCCTCACTACTTTGATAAAAGCCTTAAGATGTTGCCACTAGTTCTTTGATGATTTCCTCTGATGTTACAGCACCTTTCTTTTTTCTCCTAAAAAAAAAAAAATCTGTTTTGCATAAACATGAGAAGTCAAGACAGTTTGAATTAAAAAGTAAAGAGATTCAAGTTTTAGCAACAAAAGTACATATATTTGTGATCAATTCTCGCACACATTATACATCTTTCTGTGTCAATGTAAGGAATATTTATTTTAGATTTCTAAAAATTATGAACCATTTGCTTTAAAAGAAATCCCAACATGTCATTCAACTGTATAATTTTGAGGTTTTTGTCCCTACTGAATTAATGGGATTTCTTCATGAGATTTAGAGGGAAAAGAGTCATACTGATCTAGATATTGACTTATTCTGATTCATTTTCCCTGTTGCCCTTATCTGACTCTTGAATAAGTCCTGCATTCTGTTGGATGAGCGCTTTAAAAAAATGTTCCCAAATAATCTTATAGTTAATATGTTTAAAAAAGAGCCATTGTAGATTATTTATTATATCCAAAGTTAAGTTTGATGTTCCTGTAGTATTGTATTAGCAAATTACATAGTCATAAACTCAAATTGGTCCATTTTAACTATGAAATTCTGCTTTCAACTAGATGCTTGCTATTCAGAATTAAATAATAGTAGTCAACCAACTCTAATTTTTTCCTGATATGGAATACTGTCTGTATTACATTAGTTTTCTCGATGTCTAGTCAAAGTTATCTACAGTGTGTTTCCTTGAGACTACATAACCTATTTAGTTGTTCCCTCTTCTTATACAATGCAATCCTTCTAACATTTATGCTGTATTATATATTTTTGAAAGCCAAGAATGTTCTTCCATAGCTCTATTCTAGGAAAGAATGCCATTCTACCAACTCTCAGTGCTACCTGTGGGAATGCATTTATCCCATTGTGTTAAAATCTCATTTTTACTTTGCTATCTGTATACTTAGTGAATTGATGATGTAGACATCTAAAATCTAACTGTGTCTGATATTTTTCACCTGTTTCTTTCCTTTAGAATTAAAGTTACTAGGCATCACTTCCACTATTATTCCTCCCCTCTCACACCTGTTGTGTTTCTCTAATACCAGATTTGTAGCTTTGTGTCCAACAGCAGCAGAGGTTGAACAGTTGTAGGTATGCATATTGTGTGAGAGCTGTGTTTCTTCCCCTTGTTTTGGGAACTGGATGATCTTGCAGCACTATCCTGGAGGCGTTACAGTCACCAACAGCTGAATTATTTGCATGTGTGCATGCATGTGTGTGTTTGTATGGGTGAGTCTTCTTTGTTTCAGAGTTGTCATCCAAAATAGAGCATACCAAGGAATATAAAACTTGTGAAATCTTTGGATGTCTTAAAACTCTACCTGCTTTGCATTGAAAACCAGACAATGATGTAGTTTTGTACATGATTAGCAAGGTCTACACATAGAAGAAAAGAATAATTTCTGAGCATGTCATTACTTGTCATAGATTTTGAGACATACTACCAGGGTTACTCTAATAACCAGCTCTTGTTTCTTAAATTTAAAATGGAAATTTTCTAAGAATTTGAATTTTCCAATATTCTAACCTTATAATTTCTGAAGTTTTGTACCTGAGTTTTGTTTTGTTTTAAATTACTATATTCCATAATATGGGTAGGTGAAAGCTCTTGACACCCAGTATACATGCCCCAAATTACTTGAAACTAGAGCCCATATTTGGACAGAGTTATACTTATATTCTATAATAGCTTGCTTTCTCTTTCATTTTTATTGGATATCCTTCTATTTCTGTTTTTCTTTTTATGCTTTCCTGTTTTTCCTCATTTGTTGTCATCAGCAAAATGAGAGGAAATATCATCACATCAGAAATGTAGTACATACAAGTTTTATATGAAAAGATAAGCCCACACACATAGCTCCTACCCAGTGTAATTACTGTATTTACTAATACTAATACAGACACACCCATTTATTTGCATTTTTGGAAATTTTTCAGTTAGCAACTTTAATGGATTCTTTTTGTTTTAGTATCAGGACAGAAGATAGATAGTGGAGATACATGAATTAAATATCGTGGGAAATTAAGTATTAGTATTCCCTTGATGAAAATATCCACCTAATAAGAATGGATTGCATTTACAATTTCCTAAGCTATAACAGTATATCTAATTTATTTTGCTATTTGGACTTTGCCCTGATAAAAGTGAATATTCCAAAGCTAATTATTTACCATTCAGCATAAAACTCAATACTCCCAAATGAAGAGGACTTGTGTGTGGAGAAGCAGGGATAGCCTGTATCAGATGAGTCCTAAGTGATGGTGGTGGGAGGATGGGAAAGTGACTTGGGCAACGCAAGACAGTGTTCAATAGTGATGATGTGAAAAGCCCGATGTTGTGAATGTGCAACTGCATGTTTGCATTTGCCAGATTCTGTCTTTTATCCAGGTACTCAAAGCAGACTTAGCACTGTGCAATTTAGGCATTGAAAGTGATTCTTAATCTGAGGATAGAGAATAAATAAAGGTGGATCAGATAAAATGCAATTGTAAAGCAAAATTAATTTTATAATACCAAGTTTTTATAATCTTATGTATCTCTTTAAAAATTCAAAGGAAGGGATATTTCAAATCCTGATTTGGGATTTATTTTGGTTTTCCAGTGTTCAAAGATTACATTTTATGAGATAAAAAACTTTTCAATAGAAAATACTACTGGTAATCTATCACTATATATATAAATATTCACTCTTATATTAGGAAATAAGAACAATTCATACTGGCTACTTCCGAAGGTACAATCAATAAAAG
Source organism: Pedetes capensis (assembly GCA_007922755.1). Lineage (NCBI taxonomy): Eukaryota > Metazoa > Chordata > Mammalia > Rodentia > Pedetidae > Pedetes > Pedetes capensis. The sequence goes on from VMDO01004528.1 coordinate 122,888, forward strand.
CCAAAAAAAAGACTATTGCTATAAATGTAATCATTTTCTTGGGATTTGTTGACAAGTTTTGCTGATGTACTATGAGCATCTTCTTTTCTTTTATTTTATTCCTACACAATGGTCACCCACTGGCCAAAAAGTTTCTACGTACCATTGACATATCTTGTCACCAGGTGTGTGAGTTATCACTAAGAAAACATTTTGTGCTTTGCTTGATTCTATCTTCTTTGTTCAGTTCACATCTAGAATTATTAAATTTTAGTAAATTACCTCTCTCTTGCTTGAGAAAAAAGAGGATCTTATCTCAGTTCTTCTCCTACTTCTACATTTATTTGTCACATTGTAGTTTTATTATAGTTAAAAATTATAAAGCAAAACAAAAATTGAGCATTGATGATTCTTTTATATGCAAGGGCTATTTTTAACCTTTAAAGAAATTTAAAAACTCACAATTAGAAACAGGAAAATATTCCTACATATTTCTCTGGTCTTGTTACTCTTTCCAGATTTCCCTTCTTTACAAATAATTGTATTATTGTAATTATCATAGTTTCTTAGAAAAAAAATTTATATTTTCTTATTACAAAATTTGAACTTGTGAAATGTCTCTTTTTTTATTCCTCCTGGAAAGATGACAATTTCCTACTTTCTGATCTGGAGGGAGTTTTGGCATAGATACTGACAACAAAAGTCACAATACTGATAAACACATATACACAGCTTTCTATTTTAGTTTAGTTTTATCTCTAATTCATGTTATCAAAAAAATTATGACTTTCAACTATTAGTCTACCTGCTCTCCTGTTCTTATAACTCCATTACTGATTTCTTGCTCTTCTCTCTTTTTCTTTCTATTTACAGTACAATGGCTAAGAGTAAAGTTTATAATTTATTTGATGGACCGAATTTGTTTGTTATTTGACATCAGAGAAAGCTAATTTTTACTAAAAAAATGCTTTTTGGGGAAAAAGTTACTGAAATCAAAGGGATACAGATTGGCAAGGAAGAGGTCAAATTATCATTATTTGCAGATGATATGATTTTATACTTGAAAGACCCCAAAACCTCAATCAAAAAACTTCTGGACCTAATTAATTCCTTCAGCAAAGTTGCAGGCTACAAAATCAACATACAAAAATCAATAGCCTTTCTTTATACCAATTCCAAACAAGAA